>JARHVA010003063.1:1292500-1302500 GCA_037957365.1 Torreya grandis | reverse complement strand
TAGCTCCAAATCTAAGTCATCCCTGCTATATACTTGGGGTTCCTCAAGTATATGCTTATACAACCCAAACTATCAATGTATGCACCCAACTATAATAGTTCCACATGCTATATACATTTCCCTTATAGCCACTTCACCTGTTACCCTCCCATCAGCTTCATCTCCATCCCTGGCCATGCTATAAATCTAGCATATGGCCTCCATACCACTTCATCCTCCTCTAACTCCTTTAAAACCTATCTATATTAGTCTATGTTATGATCTCTTCCATCTTTATATGGATGGGAAAAGTCATCCATACATTGTAAAAATACAACAATGAATGCAACCCAATACCATCCCATCCATGGTAGCCCTAATGGATGCACTACTCAAATGTGCTCATAGCCCAAAAATTTAGAAAATAGGCGACATCCATATAATAACACCATTGTGTCCTCCATCCCCATAGCTACCTATATATCTATACTAGTATTGTAGGATCCCATGCAAATATTGTTTGATCCTCCCACATGTTTGTTAGCACACTTATCAAGATCCATGATAATATACCTCCACTATAATAAGTTAATCCATAATAGGAGATGGATAGCATCATCATAGTGATCACCTATCTCTTTTCCCTTTCCTGATCATATAGAAACTCAAAGTTGAAACCTCTCATAATAAATACAATATTGATAGCATCATCTCCATATAACCATGTTAATGTTATTGATCATCCCCTCTCATAAAATTGGGGTAATCTCTAATCCCTATATAATCAATCATAGTATCTTATAGGTGTCCTTTAGATTCAAGGTCATATCTCAAATCAATATCTAAAAGGTCCCTATAAATGGATCCCATCACTCCAGTAATGTCATTAGTAGACTCTGACCTTGATTTACTTGGTGATAGTATAATAATCCCCCTAATCTTACCACCTCAAGATGATCCCAATTTTCATATCCCATCACCTCTTGTAGTTACTCTAGGAATAGTGGCATTTGATCCCACATAGTAAATAGTAAGTATGCTTGCAATCCCATAATCCCTAATGTCTTTAATTTCCTAGCCAGTAATCCTATCCTCTAAGTTTTCCTTACCCCCTATAGATTGACATTGATACTTAAGATATAAAAACCAATTGGTACTCGATCATCACCAATTATCCAATTGACATCAATCCATAACTAATCAATGGTAAATTTCTAAGGAATTAGTATTGATTCAATATGGATTGATTCCAACCCTTGTTAATCCTGACACTATAAAACCCAAAGTAAACCTAGCTAAAAATGAAAAAAAATAAAAGAACACAAAAATCACATAAATATTTTACCCCTACCTCATCATGATTTCATCATCATCATTGATCACTCTTGTTAGCCTCTAATGTGTATATTTCACTAAAATGTGTAGCTAGATGTCCATGTTTTTTATCTAGTTCACACATTCTTGATTGTAAAATGAGTGTCATAGACATTTAGTGGCCTATTTACATCCCTTTAGGTTCAACATTAATTATTTTTTGATAGACATCAATTATCTCCTAATTGATATCTATCTATTATATTGATGTCAATTTGGTTTATTTTGGATCTCCTTGAACTACTTTAAAATTCTTTTCATCATTATAGTCTTATTCAAGGGACACTTAAGTAATCCTTTATTATAACTATCCTATCCTTTACTACCTAAAATTACTAGTTTGTAGACATTGACACCCTAAAGGTCCCATATCCTTTGAGAGGTCTACATTCATTTCAATGTTTATACCTAATAGATCCTAAAAGTATACCTCATCTTGAGATGAATTGTCTCTAGTTAGTGCATATGCACTAAGCACACTAGATTCTTTAGTTATCCCACCATTGACTTTGACCTCTTTAATACCTTTGATAGAGCCTGCATGTTCATAGTTGTGGTAATGCATTACTTTTTTGCCTTGGGGCATTCCTATTCCTATATCCTATATCTTGTTAGTGGAGTATTTACTTCATATTTGATGCTCATTTTCCATCTACCTTATTTATTACCACCTCATTTTTAAACCCATCTCTACCTCATAATCCTTCATTGATTCTCAATTTAATGGGGAATACCTCTTCACATAAACCTAGGGCATTAGACCCATCATAGTTTTTATCTCACAATAGGTTATCACAAACCACTCAATAAAAAGGGGAAAATATAGACGCTATAAATTTACACCATTATATTTTAAATAAATGTGTCTACTCCCATTCCCATCTTGTTTATGTGAGTTAATGTATTTTTACCATTTACCATCTTGTGTTACAAAATTAATCTAATTAATTACATTTTTACCTAAGTAACTACTTAACCATCCCTAAATAGAGTAAAAACTACGTAAGTTTATTTAAGGTAAGTTGTTTTAACTCCTTAACAACTTTTCCATAGCTAAACCCCATTAAAAACCAACCTAGGCTAAGTTTAATCCCATGATTTGGAGTTATTAGAGTAAACAATTTAAACTTGGATTAGATCAATACCGATCCTTGTGATCATCATAGATCCCATTATGATTGATGTCAATTTATACACAATCTATCCTCAGTTTGAAAGATATTAAATTTGCACACTAGAACACTAAAGAAATTACCCTATAGTATTGTAGAAGAATACCACCCCCATCTCAGCCCATTCACACTTAGCTAAAGGTAAAGTGCATCTTTCTTAATGAAATATCTCTCTAAGTCATAGAAAATAGTTTTAGAGGTAAGTATGATGTCTATTTGAGTGCATTATAATTACTCTATTATCTATTTACATTCTATTTAATGATCTAAATCTATTTAGATAATTAGTAACAAATCTCTAATCCTTTTATAATCTCTTAATAACCTTCTTTAGGCCCCATCTTAGACTTTTTGTATCCACTATAAAGATTGATGATGTTTCCTCATATGATCAACATCGATTACCTAATTGATATAAATTTAAAGACAATCAATATCGATATTTGTGTTTTTATTTCTATCTACAACCTGAGACTAGTTGATCAATCGTAAGTGATTCTAATTTTCTATTTTTAAATCTTAAAATCATGCATTGATATCTATAGATGACCTTGCCTAGCATTATACATGATTTATTTTCAATCCATAAGTTACCCATAGTTACTCACCCATTATTTATCAATCAAAGTGACATGTCCTTTGAGTTATGACTTTGTGAGATAATCTTTTCCCTAAATCTAGAAGCCATCACCAAGCAAATTTTAACTAATTCAAGAACAAGCAAACTTAGCTATAGTGTATTAGAATGAATGATTTGATAATATCTATACAATAGATTGATTTGTTTCATTTTAGTATCATATTTTTTCACATGATTCATTATAATTTATATCTTTATAGTATCCACTTTATTATATAAAAATAATTGAATAACATCACTTCAAGGAAGTGTACCACTTCTTAGAATTGATCTTGTATCAGGAAATCCACTCAACTATCTTATTAATCCAATTTTGTCCAAGTTTTCTACTATCTATAGGTAGTCCTTCCTAGCCAAAAAAGAGATCCTACATCATTGGATCAAAGGTGCACAAACCCCATCATAGGTACTCCTCTTTAAACCATGCATCACTTATATTTTTAGTATTTTATTTACTAAAATAAAAATGAACTAAAATATATTAAAATAGAGTTCACTAGAATTGTGGAAGTTACTTTGATGTTTTCATGAAAATTTTATAATTAATTGTCATTTTAAAAGATCAATTAAAAGTTTACACACTTAAAACTTGTTTAAGAGATAATTAGCATCTATAAATAAAATATATGAGTAAAGTATCTAATTTATAATGAATTTTAGTCTTATAAACCCAACCATTGGTGGTTCTAAACCATTTTTCCAAGAAATTATCAAAAGGATAATAATAATAAAATTAGAAGAAGGGTGATTCAAGTAATATTTATTAGGGATATGTACTCTTACCTGGTAGTATATTAATGCTTAAGGTGGAATAAAGTGTATATTTATTGGGGCTATGGATGATTGGATGGAAACATAGTAAGACCCAAGTTCCCAAAACGTTGTGCTTAAATAAAATAGAAAAATGGAACAAAGAGGCCTCACCTTTTGTTTTATATTTATTAAAAATCACATAAAAGGGAACAAATTTTCCCAAAATCACATATGATTAGATAATCTAAAAGGTTAGTATGTTTCATGGACATGATAAAGCTTCTTTCACTTTTTTGATTTATTTATTCTCTTCTTATAAAGTATTTAATTTTGACATGATGTATGTGCTAGGGATAATGGTTCTAAAATACTATGGAGTATTTCCCCATTGAGTCACCATTTTTTGTGACCACCCCAACTCTTACTTTAAAATTTTCAACAAGGACTCACATTGGCTTGAAAATTGCATGTTGATGTCTTATTTTGAATAAGTCAGTCAATGTCCAAAAGATGAATCATTTCCTTAGATTTTAGTCAAAATGAAGGTTCACATTGAACTATTCTTATATATAATTGGAATTCACATCTAAATAATGATCAAAATTATTTTTTTATTTTATTATAGACTGACTGAGATAGTTGAGTGTCTATCAAATGTTAGTTTTTATTTTAAAGGATATTTTAACTTCATAGGGTGACACTAATTTTTTACACACATATATTTTGGGATTAAATGATAATATAATAAAATAGTGTCAAATCATTATAAGTGTCAAAAATTAGACTATTGGATGAGATCATGCCATACATATTTGTCTAGCTCACTCACAAATCAATCATCAAGGTCCAAAGTTCATTTTTTCCTAAGAAAATAAGGACCATCCACATGTATTAATAATGTCTATCCATAACATATCTAAAAATATTATTTCTATCTTTTATCCACATCCACCAAAAAAGTAAAATCCATCCACATGTCACCATCTTATTTTCTCATAGGTTATGCAAAAATGTATTAAAACATGGGGATTATTGACTATCCAAGCTAGTGATATCATAACGCACATCTCAATTCTACTAAATAACTCCCTACATAATAAAAAAATAAATTATATATTTGAGATACATGATGAATGTCCATGTGTCACCATATCATTCATCCATGAATAAAATGTCTAAGTATAAAGTACAAAGCTTATTGATCACCTAAATAGACAAGAAAAATCCACATGTCACCATCCTACTTTCCTTAATTAAAAAAAATCATTGAACCTTGAGAAACATATATATATATATATATATATATATATATATATATATATATATATATAATACAACCTTATAAATGTCACCATACTAAACATTAATGATTAATAAGTTTAGGTACATAACATAGATCACTTGGACATCCAAATAAATGAAGATTACCCATGTGTTCATATCATGTTCATTCATGATTTGTATATAATAATGCAAGATAAGAATAATAATGACTAAGAGGACAAAATATATTTGTCCACATGTTTATATCCCACTCATTTATAGTTAATATTAAGTATCATAAATTACTAAGCCAAACAACTGAGTAGATAAAATAAATCAGGCCAAGTTTCTACATCTCTCTAAGTGAATATCAATGACTAAGTAAGTAGACATCCATGCCAAGTGATTAAGGTAGAACATTCCATGTGTCATATTATAAATAATCTAGTGATAATAAATAAATATACAATCCAATTAAATGAGGTGATAGATACATCACTATGAACGACTTAACAACTAACTAAGTAATAAAAGTTAATGATAATTCACCATGTAGAAAATAACCCTAAAAATTTAATATCATTAAAATCAAATTCAAAATATAATAAAAAAGTATTGACACCATTATATTTAATTAATTATAACAAATGGATTATTTGAGAAATAAATGTTTAATTTCAACTAAATCAAGTACATATTGTTATCACTTAGATTTGCACCCTTTGAGGAGATGTCTTAACTTTCCTAATCCAAGTAGAATAATTGAAACACATCTAGTCTTATGGGTAGCCTAAGGATGAGGTGAATCTCTAGATAGGCTAGCTCCCTTGATGTACCACTTTGGATCACTACTATAACTAAAATTTGGTGGGAGGGGGGGGGGGGTGGGAAGGGAGAGAGAAAAATAAAAGCAAACTATCCTAAGGGAAGTGATACACTAAATTGAATGATGACTTCCAACTAGCTACATGTTACACATAAAACCAAGAGACTAAATGAATATACAAATTTCCAATATATATCTTCTCATAATAATGTTAAATGATGAGGTTATGTATGAATGTGTAAACTAAGGAGGACTAGACAAGAGGCCTTTAATGACACTAGTGAATATACTAACTCAATCAATCCTTTACATTTCCTATAACACTTCACATGCCCTATAAGAAGAAGATTTCTAAATGTAAATAAGATAATATAATGAGTCAACATGCTAAGGAATCCATATTATTCAGTAATCAATATCAATCATCCAAGTAAAACACACTATAAAAAATCATGAAGAGGTAAAATCAGTAGTATTATTGATCAAATGTTATGAATATGCATAGGGCTTCACCATACTCAGGTGGAGCATAAGTTATAATGGCCAAAATGGCTAGTTATTATAGAAATTGAGAGATAAAGGAGAAGAGAGAATTCAAAGGGTCATAAAGACACATGTAAAAATGAGATAAATAGTTACTTGTGTATGAGGAGAGGATGTGGGAAAAACCATGAAATTTCATGAAGTACAGGTGTCCATATAAGGCATGAAACTTCCCATTCTAGCTCATAAAATTGATTTCATGATTTGGACCTATTTTAATAGCCAAAAATTTAATAGGGATAGGTATGACTATTTGAATGAATTTTAAGGGTGGAATTAATTCCTTTCCATATAAATTTTATAGGCTTGTTCATCTAGAATCATTTGGGAATGAGCCATCATCATTTGTAGTGTAAAAAACTCTTCATGCACCATGCACACTCAGCCTCCAAAACATTATTATTTTTCATTTTATATCCATGGGAATGATTTTATGACAATTTTTAATACCATCCATGGCTTTATAAGCATCAAGGACACCTTAAAATCACTTCTACATGGAGTCTTCACACTTCTCACTAGCTTGGTCACTATGCATGTTTTGACTGGATGAGATGAAACATCTAGTTAAGTCACTTAGGGGTTTTTATAAGTAATAAAATTACCATATTTATTTAATAAAAGTCATAAAATTTCCTCCAAACTTGATTTCATATTTAGACTCTTTTTATAACCTGAAAAACACATAAAATAGTTAAAAGTACCTTGTTTTGAACTTAGTCCATACAACTCCATACAACTCAAAAGTTTTTGGAGGATAATTAGAGAGTAATATTAAATTTAAAATTAATATTACATAAAAAATATTCCATTTTATTATATATTTAACTTTGTTTCTCTAATTGGGTCACTAGCAAGGGTTTGTAATGGTTTTAGCCTATTTTGACCTCTCAAGGTTTATTCATAAAAACTCAACGTTCAACCTACAAAAAAGTATAAAAAAATTATTTTAAAGGACCATAATAAAACCTATAAACTTATTTATTCCCCATTAAATCCACCAAGATATATGTGAGCACCTAAAGCTATCCTATCGAGCTCTTTTCTCAAACTTACATAGGCTTGATGTTGATTTTGGGCCAAAAATGGCTTCCTTGTGGTTTCTATACCTTAAAAAGGATTTATAACCTATATTTAACTCACATATACATGATTAAATCCATGGTAAATCTCATCTCATGCTAAAATTGTGAATGACCACCCATTTGGCCTTGGCCTAAACCTTATTTAAAAGGCTTGAGTTGGATTTTAACTCAAAAAATGGTTTTTTATAGCTTCCCATACATGTTTGATAATTTAAAACACCTAATTCCACCATAGGAACATTTTTAAATCCATTTTAATTCTTATTTAAGATTAAAAATGAATTTGACCTTTGATTTTGTCTCTAGGCCTCACCATGATCATTAAGCCAGTCTACAACCTTTGTGTTTTAGATAATCCTATTGAGTTTAACCTTTAAGTGCATGTTTTTTATGATGATCATAGGTGTCATATAACTTATTAAACTTATACTCAAGGTTAAAATCAATTTCTAGTCCATCTTGTCCTCTCATTCTTCAAGGTTGTAGGTTTATGCATGGGGAAAGTACCCTCTATCTAAAAAAAAAGAGATGGTAATTCCCCTATTTTATCAAAAAATGGATTTTTTAGGGCCCTATAAATTTTTTTAGGGAATAACACACCAAAATTCATCTCTTGGTAATATGATTTGACCCCTCAAACCTTGCAATGTCTAAAACTGACTGTGTGAAATGGATATGCAGTGTTTTCCAATAATGGAATGTGTATTGAATTGTTGGGATCATTTCAATTATTGTTTTATATTGTATGAGGGTTTATACATTATATGAAAACCTATAATTAAGTGTTTTAAGTCATTTCATCACCCTGATTTTATACATGCTACTTTATACCCTTGACTGATCAAGATTGTTTATCCCTGCCTAATTATACTTTAGTAAATCCGTTAGATAGTTGTGCTTGGTTGAGACCTAGATATAGTGTTTAAAACCTATAAATATCATATTATGAATATTTTATAATTAATTATATCCATTTATTCATATTTTAAAGGCATATAACTTATTAAAACACTCCCTTTGTTCTCTGCCTGGTCTAGATTGTATACATAGATTTTTGACTATATCACCCTATTTTGGGAGGTACCCATAAATGGTTTAGGGTGGTATAAAGTTTTCAATAAATCCATGACCATATTTAAACCTTAAAAGATATTTTATCATATTTTTGTACCTATTATTTACCTAATTGAGCTATAAACACCTTAAAAAACCCAATTAACTTGATCTCTACCCCTCACAGTCAACTACAGTTGATTGTGTGGGGTCCTATAGATGTTTTATATTCACTATGCCTTGAGGATTGAAAATAAACACTAATTTAGTCTATAAACCCCATATTATAATTGTGACTATTCCTTTTGTGATTAGAGTGATGTCTGTCCTCAAGGTCTCTAGCCTAAACTTCATGGTGACCCTACAACTAGCTTATAGGTGTATGTTTTATGATGACAAGGAGGTGTGTATATGATGTAGAGTTAAAAATTAGTATACAAAATTAATTGGATAACCTATATAAAAAAAAAAAATTATTAATCCTATAGAACCATCAAACATGAGGGCATGGTCTAATATGCAATTTTGGATGAAGAGTCAACTTAGGCTCAAGACTGTAGATATCAATGAAGAAAAATAGTGTTCAAATGGCAGCTTTGAGCCTCTGAGTAACTAAAATCTAATTGATTTATTCCATTAAAAAAATTTATATGTATTATACATGATATGTCCCATAATTTTGTGTCACTTAGAAGCATTGGAAGTCTTTTAAATCATGCTACAAGATATTAATAAAACCCCAAGGGAGTCTATTTTGCACTTTTATAGAAAATAGTCCCTAAATCTCAATCTTGATCCTTTGGAGGTGGTTTTAAATTTTTTTTATCCATATATCACTTCAAAAATTTATGTTATTATCCATTCAACATTTAAGGACTCCGATTAGGGTTCCAACACATGCCTCAACACTCTATTGAGTACCTTAGTCCCCTATTTAGGGCACCTGTAGGTGACTATTTGCAAATATAGGTAGCGATTTTAAACTTTAGATAGTGAGAAAAAAAATGTTAGTGATCACATAAAAACATTTACCAAATGTTTAAATAGACGTATAAAAATCTTTAAATATTGAATCATCTTTTAAATTCATCACCTTTAGCATGATGTCATCATGAGAGACTGTAGATGCACTATTGGGTTGCATACAAGTAGTGAGAAGAAAAAATAAACATACTCAAAATAATATGCATTTAAATCTAATTTATCTCCCTTCATGAAATTTAAATAGAACAAAAAAATGTTCAAAATTTTGAAACAAGATCTTTTTCTCCATTTCAATGTTTTTCCTTCATGATATTTCTATACACATTCA
>JARHVA010003063.1:1275000-1287500 GCA_037957365.1 Torreya grandis | reverse complement strand
TTCTGAGAGTGTTAGTTGAGACCACCCATCCCTAGTTTAGCTCTTGACCTATCTTAGGGCCTCTTTAGACACTTATCCATCATTCATGTAGGACACATGCATCCTTGAACATCCACAAAGTAGTATTAGACCCCCACTTTAGCATCCTATCACCTAGTGTCTTAAGTTGTAGAATTTGGACACTAGCATCATAATTTGGAGAGTAGTGCCAGTGGCACTAGTGTCCCAGTTTTGGTGATACTATACCTTCCCACTTTTTATCTCCAACAAATATTTTTTCAAATGAATAACCACCTAAGGTCATCCTAGACCTATTTTAAGACCCACAAAAGAACTAGAATAATATATACATGACATTTATCCTTTTAGTTACTACATGGAAATCAGATAAAAATAAGACAAACTAGCTTAGAACAAGTTATGCACAATTAAGGTTATCAATCTCTATTCTTCCCTACTTCTGCATACAATCATCTACATCCATCCCAAGATTAGGATATATAGATTTACAAAATTTATCATCACTAAAACTTGCATTCATACTAGCTTCACTTGTACTTTTAAGATCACTTAAGTGGTGATAACTACATTAGGATTGATCCCTCATTAGATTACTTGTATGTATACAATTTTTATCATATCAAGGTGTTAACAATGTCCAACCTAACCCACTAACATCACAATTTGATACTTGTGCCAATTGAATGCACTAACAACATAGATGTTTAGGTTTTGCATATAAAATTAGTCAAAAATAGGTCATCAATAGGGAATCATAACTCATGTACACAATAAGAGGCTTTATAGACTTAGACATAGGTACACTCAAAATATTGAAACAATTCTACATAGAGGACACTAGTGATAAAAGGACACTAACACCATTGGAATTACTTTCCAGTTAGGTAACTACTATCAAGGAGGGTATTTGACACCTGTATCTTGTCTATAACACTAATATTATCTCATGTCATAGTTTATAGCCTCCATATCTCCCATCTTAGTCAATTTCTAGCTAAGTAATTATTTACATCAGTTATTGTTATTTTTATAAAGGTTAAACGAGATCAATTATATTACAAATCAATGGCTATATTTATTTCATATTTATTTTTTTATTTAATATACTCATACACTTTAACAACCTAGGTCTTACACTCCATAACCTTAAAAATTTAAATCATTTTTTGAATTAGACTTAATTTGAATAATGAAAAAACCCTAACCCTAGACAACCCAAGGGTTATGTTTATAACCTTATAAGACCCATAGATAAATTTTATATCCCTATATTTTCTAATTTATATTTCACATAATCATGATAATAATGATAGATGAAGTTAATTAGTTTTTTATGCAAAGTTTTATAGCTTTTTTTGCATGCTTGTTTCCTTTCATTTGGAATAAATTCAAAGATGACATAAACACATATGCACATGATGCTTTAAATCAATTAAAATATATGTAATATTTCATAGCATGTTATCATTCTCTTATGTGGAATTCCATTAATAATCAAAAACTTACACACATAGAGGATTTAGTACATAAGATAACAACCGTGTTTCAAGTCTCAATGTCATATATTATGCACAAGAAATAATCTCCTTCTCTCATCATCTCCATGAGGGTGATAATTATTTTACCTATAATTAGATCCATGATATCACTCCTCCACAAGATGCATTAGTGTATCCAATTATCACTAATTCCCATACTTAACCTATCCACTCCTCCACCTCTCCCTTATAGTGTGTGTGCCTACATATTTAATTAGAAGTAACCAAGATTTACACTTATGAGACTCTAAGGGGTCAAATTATTTGTATTTAAAATCTCAAAATATAATTATTGAATTAAAATTAGTTATTAAGTGAAAAGGATACATTGTTGACAAATCAAATTACATGTACAAAGTCTTCAGAATATGCTAGTGTTCATCATGTATATGCATCTACACCTATAAAAGTTATGCATAGAACTATTTCATATATGAGTCATAAATTACAACACATTGCATCTATAATAAGTGATTATAAAATATTACAAGGGTCAAATAAGAGTGAAATTTGAGTTACTAAGGGAAATGATTAAGAGTATGTTGATCAAAGTACCTCCTCTATATCCCATAAGGGGATCAAGATACTATTGTGCATGCCATAGAATGCATGGTCATCACACATATTCATGTTTGGCATTGAAAAATCATATACAACAAATATTTGCTAATGAGTACCCTATACAAGATAAATCAATTAAGTAATCCACAATGATATAGGAACACATTCAAAAATAGTAAAAAAGTCATTACCAAAACAAAAATTAGAACAACAAAATGTTCATAAATCAAAATTATAAAAAGAAATAATACAACAATCACAATCAAATAAAGTAAAATATAAAACTACAATATTTTTATTATCATAGTCAAGGCTTGTGTAAATAGGCCCAAGGCATCAACACTCCTATTCTAGTTGTTGATAATATTGGTCAACAAGGATTGGGATCCATGGAACATTCACAAACATAATTTGTCAAGGCAAAATATCAAGATATACATATCATATTAAAAAAGGAAGAGCCATATAAATTGAAAATTCAAATTCTAGGCATGTAAGAGAACATTATTAAAAAAGGATTTCTAACCCAACAACATCCAAAGTAGCCAATTCATACAAAAGCAATAGTTTAAAAATAGTCTCCAAAGTAGGTGATGAAAAAGAGTTTAAAATTCAAAGATTTTTTGATTATTTCTCCATTCATAGATGGAAATAAATTTAAAAATGTTCTTATCAATAATTATATCAAAATTAATGTTTGTGGCATGCCACTCTTAAAATATCTTAGATATGACAAGGAACACTTGGGTAGGAGTACATTATCTAAATCATTTATTGGATCAATTGAGCTTCATTATATAGTTGGATAATGACATGTTTAGTGGTATTTCACATACATTCTAGTTTTTCATAATATATTTCCAAAATAGGAACATTATGGATAACAACAATGACAATAACATTAGATGGAGATTCCAACCTTATAACATTTACATATAGAGTGAAATGATCATAATTTCTAGAGTTGACAAGATTTTTTCCAAGCAAGATCTTCTAGAAAATGATATGCCTACATTAAGCATAGTTTCGAAAGTCACAATCATAGAAAATATTATAAAAAATTATTCATACTATGTGTCTAATCCTTGTGCTCATCCAAATACAATAGAAATCAACACTAGTATTTAATTCATTTAAAATAAATATGATAATGATTAGTAGAACAATTCATTTTATTATGATTTCTAAGATACCAATAATGAACAATACTTAGATTCACATTGTAACTCAATTCAACTAAAACATATCAATCATACTACACGAGAGGTCACCATTCCAATTTTTGACATTGGATCTATTGAGGATGGATCTCTCATGAGAATCATTGGTTAATAGTATCTCTCCTTACATGTACATATATTTCATTCTCCCAAAATAAATTTTACATGGCTTATTCATTTTTTTCTCTTTGTATACAACTTCATTTACATGTTTTCTTGTATACTTATAAAAATAAAAATAACCAAAATAATATGTCAAAAAAAAAATCAAATATTTTCTTATAAAATACAAACTTTATATTGTATGCATAGCCATGTTTAAATTTGTTATACTTTCTAGGCACTTGTATATAGCTTAAATTGGTAAAACAACCACACATATCATGTAATTTCATAGTCTTTTCATAGGAGACTCTAACTAGAGAATATGAAATTTGTTCACATTTAGCCATGTATTTCATTTTAGTAATCTCAATCTTATTACATGATCTAAAAACCTTTTTACCTATTCCCAGTCATCTAAAGCCTTTCAAATAGTTATTCCACCTCAGCCAAGTCAAGTTTTCTATCTTATTTCCATCCCCCAGGTCTTGGGACTATAGGATATGAGCACTAGGGTTGGGAAACAATGTTGGTGCCACTAGTATCCATTTCCAATGCTCTTGTTCACAGCCATTTTCACCTCCAATGGTCAATTTCCTTTACTTAATAGGTCCTAGCCCCTTTCTTATCTTTGTCCTTAAGTTTCCCAATGTTGGCCAAATGGAAATAAAGATCTCAAATTCAAAATAAAGAGTATCTTATATAAAGGACTTCACAAGTAATTTTATATCCAATACTTACTACTTTGGAAAATTACATAATTAAAAATTAGTTAACTGTATAGCTCAACATTCTACATCACACATCAATTTTCATGCTTTATCAAGGAAGGGCCTAAGTGAAAGTCATTCTTGAATCTATAATGTGTATTGATTATGCATGTTTCTTAAGGGAGAACTACATTTGATCTGAGATGGTAGCTTGAGGGTTAATGTATGTAATGATTAGGATTATAGGGGTTCTAGATTATGTGATCAGTCTTCCCCTAACGCAATTTTTCTTGATTTTGATTTTGATGCATTTTTTTGGCATGTGTGTAGATGAATACAAGGTTTTAGATGTTAAAATAAACCTATATCGAGCTTTGTTAAATCCCAACCATCAAAATATGGTACACAAGCTCATACTCAACTAGAAAACAAAATCCAAAAAGCTCAGATATTTAGGAAAATAGTAGTAGAGATGGAATACAACATTGGTGCCACTCATGTCCTCTTTTGGTGCTCCTATCCAACCACAGAATGAAGGCCAGATCTAGATTCAAGATAGTGTCCTAGTCCTACATCTCAATTTTTAATTCTTAAATCATCCATTTTAGCCTATTTTTTGGATAATTTTATTTCTCTTCCTCATGTAATTTAATTAATAAAAATATATACTTACCCTATTAAAACTAGATTTTCCCCCTTATTATCTAGGAATTAAAAACTAGTTTCCCAAAAATAGCAAAACATTTGGTGAACCTGACTTAATTTGAACAAAAATATAAAACCCTAGGTACCCTTAGGGTTTCTCCTTCGTATTTTGTGCAAAATTTTAATTTTAATTTCCATATTTTTGTATAAAGTTTTGTTCATTTATAATATTCAAAACCATTTTGATAATTTAAATTATTGGCATAATTATAAAAAATTCTAAAACACTAGCTCAAAAACCTAGATTTCCAAACTAGGTCCTCAAACCCCAAGCATTCCTTGCAAAATTTTGAATATATTTTGCAATTTTTGCAAATTGTTTACTTTGTCAATAATAATTTCTAAATTTTAATATTAGTAGTTTTCTTGCAAAAAAATTTAATTTCAAATTTATATTTTTTTTATGAATTTTTGTGCATTTATCCTATACAAAACTATTTTTAGAATTTAAATTATTGGTATAATTTTCAAAAATTCTAAAACCTTAGCTCAAAACCCTGGATTTCCAAACGGGGTCCTCAAACCCCAAGCTTTCATTCCTTAATTTTTTTATAAAAATAGTTTGTAATTTTTATAAATTATGTAAATTGCCAAAAATATTTTCAAAATCTATATGTTCATAGTTATTTTTGCATTTATTTGATTAATATTAATTTTCAATATTTTCTTTGGTGAAACAAATAAAATGTCCACTAAGTCACTTCTTCCCTCTTATCTCATAGATCAATTTCTAATTTTTTCTCATAATTTTAACAATGAATAGACAAATTTACAAAATTGCATATTAGAGAAAAATGTGGAAAATGATTTTAGTTACAATCAAGATAATTACTATTTTTTTAATGAGGAATATGATGATATACATGAAAGTGATAGTGAAGAAAAACTAGATGCATCTTATTCTCTCAAACCCATCTCTTTTATTACTTCTTCTAAAGAAAGTAATTACAAAAAATATTATTAGGGGAATCACAAATTTGGTTCCTTCATCTACTCCCCATTGGCTCCTTGAACACATATGATGACTTAGAGGAGGCATTTCTCAGACATTACATAGTGAACACGGGACCTCATGTCACATATGAGAAAATTGCAACTTTACATCAAAATATTTTAGAGATAGTTAGTGATTATATCTTATGGTTCAAGAATCACATGTTAATATTTATATACAAACCTAAAAATTTAGAGATTTATCATATATATATTAAGGGTCTTCATCAACCTCTCCTTGAACATCTATTATATCAGATAGGGTCTTCTTTTAGGCACTTATGATATACAGTTATGGCTTTAAAAAAGAAGTTGGGATTGATTAAGGTAGATTCAGCTAATTGGATTACTCTAGAGTTCATAATAGTTACTATATATCCTAGCATTAAACATATACTATGTCCTAAACAAGATAGGCGACAATAATAAGAAAAGCAATTGGTCAAGAACAAAGAGCCAGTTTCTAGAGCATAACCTACAATATGCACTACAGTGAAAAAGAGTAACGTAACCCTATAATTTTACTCAAATCGAGATATTACATGTGTCATATTATCATCACTATTAGATATGAGGTTAATCACATTACCTTTTACTCACTGACGAGATCCACATCTCCTATAGAAATAGCCACATTAGCCCTATTATAACTATCATCATATCTATGGACATAGATATAATGATTATTATAGACTTAGAGATTGCATTAATAGATGTGTTTATAATGGAATTATATCATTTACATAGGGGAACCAAGATATCCTTCATCATGGAACCATAGATCTCATTCATCCATGACTGAGTCATCCCAACACATTCCTTCACTAAAAACATCAGTCACTCATTATGAGAGAAATGCGGGTTCTAAGATCGATCCTCATAAGAGATATCCTATTCCACCTTTTCCTAAGGTTTGGAAATTAGTCCAAAAATAACAACCTACATATAGTAATGTAGTCTGAGGAGTACATAGTGTAGTTCCATATACATATCTAGTAGAATCACAAGCACCATATTAGAGTACTACTCATGATAAATATTCACTATGGTCATATTTTATGGGTCTTATCTCATGTAAAAATATATTACAATTAATATTAAATGAATCCAAATCATAGATTACTTCTCATGAGAAATATTCACTATGGCTAGATTTTATGGGTCTTATCTCATGCAGGTATCTACTACGGTTGAGATTAAATAAGCCCTTGTCATAGGTTTCAACTTCAACTCAATATATGGATCATTTATACACATCTTAGGAGTAATCATAGGGTATATGAATATGAATAGATTATACTTCTTCATAGCACATAGTTCCTATTACACATCTAATAAATCTACATTTTTTAGAATCTCCACATCTATCTACAATTAGTGCACAACATATAGTATCAAATATAGAGTATATTCCTACATAGTATGAGTAGTGTGGACACTTGTTCAGTTGGCCAACAAGGTTTAGATAATGATCCAACATATATTGATACGATGCACATTCATAACAACATTAGTTCATAGCTTCACTTAGTAGGTAAATGATGGAGCCAAAGGTCTAGCTAATCCTTGAATTTTTTAGCCATTCTTGGGGAATTAATATGCATAGTGTGTTATCTTACATCCCCATATACTAACAACTAACATTATTAATTCCCAATAACTATCCATATCCAAAACTAGCCTACCAAAATTTATATCTTACCAAATCATATTTTTACCAAAATTAAACCAACTGAACTCGTCCAAATAATTTACCAACCTCAAACCAACTTAGGTTATCCAAAAAATTTATCAATTACAAAAACCAATAATGTTTTTTCTTACATGTGATTACAAATCACACCTACCATCACACTTATCAACAAATAATCAAATCATATATCCCATGTAACATTTTACCAAACATACACAACATCAACATCAAATACCAAATCAACTACTTCTAATCAATAAATTATGCTAAATATAATAATATATTTCAAATCCCTTAACATATTACACATGAGTTGAAACCAAAAACTAGTATTCATATATATAACAAAGTTCTCAAAACATATACATAATATCAATATATAATCAATCGTGAATGGGCATTATTCCCTCACTCTCAGTCTCACTCTCTCTTCTAGTGTAAGTCCCGTAGTCTATCCTCACACTCAATGTCCCCATACCTCCTTGATCTCTCAAATGCCTCTGATAGTTACTATCTCACTCAAACAACTAACCATGATCCTCACCCAAGTCTACATACCACATTTTAAAATCTATGTACTCATCCATAATCCACATACTCACCAATCCATAATTAGGTGGAGGCATCCTATGCATATCTATCTCAAGCCTTAGCTCATCTCTCTCTCCCACTACCTTAACATATGTAGTTATAGATATAACAACCCTATCAAACAAATGAGCATAAATTTCATCTATAACTATCACTCACTCTATCAAACCTTACTCTACAACATCATCAGGAACATATCATGTGAACTCACAAAGTGTAGAATCAATGATGGTGTTCCAAAACCCATCATCTCCACCTCTTCTTATAGTAGGTACTTCATCCTGAGCACCTCCCACTCCACCTACATGAAAAAGTACAAACACTACATTAGACATACATTTTCATAACAAGCTAAAACAAACACAAAATTATACACAAACTCAAATATAATCAATGTTTACCTCCCATCATCTAGATTGGAGCAAGATCCTCATACTCAGGGGCATCCCCTCCATCAATAGTGTACAATGGATCCCATCAATGTCTATCCCACCATGTGATACATGCCTCTGTGCTTCCAACATCATCTAAATTAGGAGTATCTTTAGCTACATCCCATGGATCCAAAGGTAATAATGCTAACTCAACCTCAGTGGGCATCCCATAAGCTCTTTCCCTTGCTGGTGCATGTGCATTCCTTACCCATACCCATGCCATTGGGGGCACATCCTATGGTAATCTAGACTATCTAGTCATGTGATCATACTAAAAATACTCATGTACTCCAACCCAATGGTCATGTAACCAAAAACTAACCCTCATATAACATAGTTTTACTAAATCCTTAGGCCACCCAAGGAATCCTCTATAGGGCCTCCATATAATATCCTAAGCTACCAACTTATCTAAAACTCATCTATAGTGATCTATCCTAGGATATTAGATATCCAATGTACTTTTCCACCACTCCCCATATGGATATGGAGTTACCCACCTCTCCTTCAACAATCTTATCAACTGCATAACTTCTATATGCTCATAGGCCTAATAATGGAATAAGGTAGCTACACTCACACCACCATTGAATTCCTGTTGAGTAAACCTATAAATATCCTTGTACAAGTGGGAAAACATAGACCTACCCCATGAGAGCACAATACCATATACCTTTATACTATGTATGATCTTATGCATCCTATATGCAATCAACACCCCACTCCCATCCATAGCAATAAATGAAGCCAAAAACATTGCCAACCACTTTTACCAACATGGAACACTTAATTACATAATAATTGATAGTAATACATCACTATCACTTCCTCTCTAATGTATGACTAAAGGCACACTAGCAAAATATAAAGATTCATGATCAATAACATTCATACCCATGTCATCTTTTAGTGTCACTAGATGTCTACTAAATGACAAATGTAGAATATGATACACATCCTCAAGAATAATGATAATCTCCCTAGTAGGAATCTATAAAGTACACATATTTGTATTCTGCCTCTCACATAAGGTAGTGATCAGATACCTATCCCACTAAATAGGGCCCAAGTCAAACACATGACCCAACACTACTCTATCTATCCCAACTCTCTCATTAGATAATAAAGGTAACAACCACAATGTCTCCATCACCTATCCTCTATATAAATCCCTCATCTATACCTCACCCTACAAAACAACATAAAATATAATACACATTAGTGAACCATGCCAAGGAAAATATCTAAGCTACACAATAATAGGAAACAACTCAAAATCCTAAAAAACTAGCCCTTGTAGACAATAGTGCTATAAAAGGATAGTAGTATTGGACAATAGAAATGAAACCTAGACAACATCACTGACAACTAGATAGGAGCACTGAGTCTTAGACATGAGCACTAAAACTACTGTAAACTTTCCTAAGACTCTTTAAATAGCTCAAAAACATTAAAAACAATCTTCTACAGAGGCAAGAATCATGTGTTTTGACTACTTACTAGGGTAACATCACCACCAACCTCCATAGCCTGTCAAATACTCAAATCAGGTTGTAGTAGGTACTCATCTCCTCAACATGTCTCCTACCCTATAACTCCAAATCTCAAATTAGTCAATGTGTAAATGAATCAAGATTCAATATAATTTTCCTATATCAAACAACTTTCTCATACAAAGCAAAATTCTATTTTTCCCATAACTAGAACCCCATAGCTCTATTTTACAAATCATTTTTTTCCACAAAATCATGATAATGATACCTTGAACATCATGCAAGTGTTTCTCTCTCATCACATCATTCATGTATTTTGGCTCACAAATATCTATAGCTATTTTATATCTAGACATACAACTTGGTCCTAACCAATCAAAACTTATTCCACTTTCAAAAGACTCCATATAATCAATTAAATAATTACTTGATCAATTGAAACTACACCAAATTTTCATCTAATCCTATGTCACTAGTCATCACTTTTGGCTCAAACTCCTCTATGATGAGATCTCATCCCTATCCCCAAAAGGAGGCATCATTCCTACTATTCCTATTCCTATACTTACCTAACGTACCCATCCACTCTAATAGGTGGATACACCATGGTTCTTACACCTCCAATATCTCGATTATCAGATTTAGCTTAGATTGGTCAAAATATATAGTGATTCAAATTACATGGGTTACTCAGCATATCTTTTACACCTCCAATATTCATATTATTAGATTCAGCTCATATTGGTTGAACTATAGTGATTCAAATTACATGGGTCACTCAACATGGTTTTTACACCTCTAGTATTTAGATTATCATATTCAACTTAGATTGGCTGAAATATATAGTAATTTAGATTACACGGGTCATTCAGCATTACTCAAGACATTCAGAGGGATATACCTTTAGTTTATAGATATAGTGGTTTAGATTATATGGATGTATAGTGACTTCAATATAGAATTAGATTAAAATACTATATTTGGGGTCATGTGCATTACTACACATCTCACACATATAGCTTCATACATCATGGCATAGCTACAATACCAAATAGCTGATTATAGACATAGTGCAGAGCATAGTGTTTAGATCTCTAGTTTTACACATAAGGCATAACACAATATGTCATATCACATATGGTTATATAGATTACTAGACTATACACATGCATCACTCATATACCATATTTGGGAGTATGACATAGATTTTCATGTTATTTATCATCCAAGATTATAAAAATTGGAATGGAAAATACATGTCATTCTCTTCTTGCATATTTACCAGAGTTTTAGATTACACCTAGTTGTACCTAGGATGTCACCAGGTTGGACCATATGATCATCTACAGTGGTTGGTATATTACATTACCCAAATGTAGACTACACGAATTTGTGTAGGATAGAGGATAGACATTGGTTTTAGGCCCCTGACTATTTCTTAGTTCCAATTCAAATATTCAGCATGGGGGCATGATAGATTTTTTTATTCATAGTATACAAATTCTATGCACAAATTTTAGATTATATGAGTTTATGTGGGATAGAGGGTAGACATTAATTTTCAACCTCTGAGCATTTCTCATTCTAATTAGGTTCAACATAGGGTGTAAGAATTTCCCTCCTTCTCCATGTTATATAGATCTTACATATAGATTTAGTATAGGGGGCATCTATTTTATTGATTATTTCTTTATCTAGGCACTATTAGGATCTCCATCCACTTCCCTAGCCAAGAAGTGAGTTGTAGTCTTTTTTATCATACTTAGTTCTATGTAGGTAGGTTCAGGTATGTATTTTATTTTATTTCTTTTACTCTAGTACTTCATTTCATTGCATCATTATATTAAAAGGTAGGTAAATGTATACACCTTATATTGGTCAATCAACCACACATATCATGTCTTTTCATATTCCTTTCACAGGAAACTCTAACTGAAGAATATGAACTTTGTTCACTTTTAGCCATGTCTTTTGTTTTATTCATCTTAGTCTTGGTACATGCTCAAGAAATGTTTTTTCCTATTCCTAGTCATCCAAAGCCTTTCGAATAATTATTCCGCCTTAACCAAGTCATGTTTTTTGTCCTCTTTCCATTACCCTAAGTCTTGGAACTATAGGACAAGAGTGATAGGGTTATACAATAGTTTCAATGTCACTAGTGTTGATTTTTAGCACTCTTGTCCAAAGACATTTTCCCCTCCAATAGTTAGTTTCCTTCACTCAATATGTCCCAGCCCCTTTCTTAGCTTCATCCTTAAGTTTCTCAATGTTGGCCAAATGAAAATAGAGCTCCCAAATTCAAAATAAAGAGTCTCCTATATAAATGACTTCACAAGGCATTTTATATCTAACACTTACTAATTGGGCACATTACATAATTAAATATCAATCAATAGTATAGCTCAACATTCTACATCACACATAGATTTGCATGCTTAA
>JARHVA010003063.1:1180000-1267500 GCA_037957365.1 Torreya grandis | reverse complement strand
ATTTATATGATAATTAACACTAGATTATCTAGAGACACAACTATTAAAACATGTATTTACCCTCAGAACATAGTTGATATACTTGATTGTGTCTCTTATAGTTTTCATTTATAAAAAAATATCAATTATATTCAACTAATTATCTCATATATTGGTTACTTTTCTTTTCTATAGAACCCTATCATTCTATTTGACCTAGTCTCTCATAGGCTAGTAATTGTACCATTTTACATGACATAGTCATCCTTTTTAACTTAGTCTCTTACATATTACCTATTCTATTTTCATTCAACATGCAATTGACTTGTTTGATTATGTGTATTACATACTTTCTAATCTTAACCATCCACATAACATTGTCGACCTATCTGGCTATGTCTCATACAACATGTCCTTATTATCTTATAAAATAATGTTGAATGGTTTGACCCAATATCATACTAGTTTATGCTCATTTTTAATAAGTGTTTAAATTATTTCCCAAATAATTATTTTTTATTTTATGATAACAAATTTTTTAATAGAAAAAACACTATTAGTTTTACTAATGTCAATAGGTTTCCTAAAACAAATTTTTGGGGACCTAAAATAGTTCAAAGCAATGTGCATGTTACCACTTGCACTATAAACTATGAGATGACTCCTTATTATTACATAAACCTTAACCCATTATTTTTACTTATAATATGAATATTACCTTGATTATATGGTTTAAATTATCCTTTTCATCAAATGAAACCCTCAACATAGAGGTAAGGATCCTATGGTGATCTATAATCTCATGGTGGGACCTCACATAGGAGAACCCCATTCACCTTCACCTAAGTTTTCCTAATGATTTGGGGCAAGTCATTTCTTATCGCCTACACCTTTCCCCTATATCATATCTACTTATCACACCATGACATCATCCTCTCTATCTTCGCCTACCTTTGTTACATGTATCTCCACAAATATGATACATTCAAACTTTAGTGGGTCTCTTCAAAATATGCACATGAATACCCATGTTACTAGTGGATTTCATGTTATTGATGGTTATTATGCTACTAGTGTATCTAATTACACTATTATAGTGCATGCCACTACCTCATATCACACTCATAGTGCATCTCAAGTTCTTAATACCTCACATAACACTAATTAATCAAAATCTACTTCTACTAGCCAAAATAGTGTTCAAAACAATCAAATTATATTACAAAAACTTAACCAAATACATAAATTTTAAACTAATAATGAAAATCAATTTATACAAATGAAAAATGACCTATTACATCTACAAAATCAACCCCAATGGGGAGCACAAAATCTGAATTCACCCCACCCCACCTTAGGGATTCACATCATAAACTTATATAATAACCCTTATTTATCAAAAAAACTATCAAATGTTTATAAAATGAACCTTTAGTACCTCAAATTATCAACACTTACATAAGAGGTGTCACTCCTAATATCATTTATATCAGATCTACATATCATACCCTACATTTAAAAACATTTGGAAACCTTTACAGAGATTTGGTTAAGCTTAATACTTTTGAATGACACTAAACTCTTAGATAAAATTCTTTCTAGAGATGATTTATATTGGTATAATCAACTAAAAACCCAATCCATTACTACCTTAGAATACTTTCTCAACTCATTGGCTCAATACTTCCAAACTAGTGATCTACCTAAAAATAACATAGCTTATTCCATTAGTTATAAACAACTAGAAACCAGAGCAACACAAGTGTTAATCAAATGATGGAAATCTTTGTCTAAAAAATATAAGCATAATATGGAATATGATAACCTCTTCCAATTATTTACTAATTTTCTTCATCCTAAATTACAATATCATGTTAGGAATATTTCCCTAAAAACTTTGGGAGGGATTTGGCCAAGCCAAATGCTAGGATTTCTTTATACACCAATTTAAACCTCCCCAACCTACAATAGGAACTCACATTATTATAAAATTTAAAAACCAAAATTAAATTAATGATGGTGTTATAAATAATCATGACATCATATAAGACATCTAGTTTATTACTCTAAATAATACCATGGATCATGTTCCTCCACCTAATAATAATTTTAATCATAATCCCACATTTTTCAAAATAATCATACCAATGTGCACAAACATATATCATTAGTATAATTTGAGAAACATATCCCAAGACCTTTACCTTGATATATTGACCCAACATGTCCTATGAAGGCATGGAATGATACAAATAAATTTAGTTGGTTTCATGCAAATTGGGGCCATTCTCATATATGCAACTAACAAATATTTCTATGAACTTTATCCTTGGATGCAACATTTACCATGAATACCTTATATGCAAACATCAACAAGATTATTACATAACACTAAAATCTCATGAAACTCAAACTAAAAATCAAGCATTAAATAAATTCAATGCTCATTTGATATATATAAGGATTCCCTTCCTAATAATTAAAATAACATTGATCAACCTACACCTACTACCAATAACATTGAAAGTCTTATAGATATCAACACCAATGATGAAAATCTAGTTAACATGAATAAAATGAGAAGAGTGGTTACTTATATTGATTGAAAACCTACACCTAACCATCACACCTCTTCAACATTTTATATTAATCAAGACACTTCCCCATCCCATCTCATATAGTTAGGGCATGAGGAATGAACACCCATACTAGCATAACCTCTAAAAACACAAATCAACCATACCTCTTATACAATCTATATAACTTATACTCTTTCCCTAATTTCATTACCTTAAGAAAACATCCCTCAAACTTCAAACAATATTTATTATACTAAACCAAAATAAAAACTTGGTAACATAACCATATCACCTAAGATCAATCAACCTACTTTAAAAACCAACCTAAACCCATAATACCTTATCAACAAAAGTTTCACTCCACATCTAACCCCCATTCAATTAATCTATTAAAACACTACACACCTTTATCTAATAATCCTCTCATGGGTTATGATGAATGGCATATTATTGTGTATCTTTCCCATATCCCATATTAAAGTACCTTATTATAGATTATACAAACTTATCTCCACCATCATAATCATTTGATGTAACTAGTATTATAAATGAACATCCCTCATCCTCCACCTATAGGGAAAGAAGTTACCTTGTCTAGATTTGAAGATAACATTTTTCAATAATGTGAATAAATGTCCATAAATGTTGATGAAATACTGGAAACTTCCCTCTCACTCAAGTTTCCTATGTCTTATATGATTCCATATGAGATACTTATTCATGTAGATGACCCTCCCCTATTTATTATCATTCAAATAGGTGATATCCAAGTTAAACATGCTTTAATTAATGAAGGCTTAGACACTAGTGTTGTTTCCCTTGATTCTATCAAAACACTTGGATACTCAAAATTTAAACTTAAATCCATATGTAGTAAATGATAAGGATATGTTAGTGTTCAAATGACTCATTTAGGTTGTGTTTATATTCCCATAACCATTCTTCATATCACCATTCATGTGAAAGTCATGATATTTAATTTATCACTTTCCTACAACATATTACTTGGTCAACCATAGACACATCACATCATTAATATACCTACCAATGTGTCAAATTCCCTTACAATGGTGTTATATATAAGATTCAAGGAGATAAAAATCCTTAGAATGTTGAGCAATTCAAAGAATGAGAGTTCTTAAAATACCCACGCTTGAAACCTTACCTAACATTACATTTCAAGAATCCCCATCTTTTAACTATCTTATCAACTCTACTAGAGGTTATAATGGTCATCCTTAATTAATCAAAAATATTTCTCCTAATCTATTATATTTACATAATGATCAACATAATAAGATAATCTTAAATATAAAAACTTAGAATCTCTCTCCTAACATCATAATTCAAATTCCTCCCTCTATCTAACCTCTATTCCATCAACAACCTTGTGATGAAATATAGGTTAATTTAACCAAAACTAAACTTTCCATTCACCATCCTTATTCAACCAATAAAAAATTTAATGCATGTATTATTGACTTACATACACTTGATTATGTTGATGTTTACTATTTAGATGACCCATTTTTAGTTGGATTTGTTCAATCTAAAAATGTCATGATTCTTAAATATTTATTTAGCTTATTTGGAAATAATGAAGTTTTATTCCTATTTTAGTTAAGGGTTTAGATTAATAAATTAGTATAAAATATAACAATAAATATAGTCCTGATTTGTGTAAATGTTTGTCTTTTTTTACCTTTTTAAAAATAGCAATAAATAAGAAGAAATATAACTTAGATGGAAAATAGATCAAGATAGTTGATACAAAATTTGAAAATGATTTTGTAGGACTGGGAAGGTGTCATAATCCTAAATCTATATTTTGTTGGGTAATAGTTCAGGAGAATTAAAAAATGGGTGCTTTAGTGTCTGACATTATTGTCTATTCCTACTACTATTATCTAAACTAATCACAATGACCTAAAACATTGTAGATAGTTACGTTGGGCTTGTGTAAGTGTGACTATGAAAAATTGAGCATTAGTTGTCTATGGAACTCACTATGGAGCTGATTTTATCTTCAAACCCTAACCCTCCATCACAATTGATAAAATGATGTTTGAGTCACTTGAGAATTGGGACGCTAGTGTGAAAGATGTACTAAATGTTCAATCCACATCCCTTGTGTTGGCACGCTTTCTACATACCAATACTATGAAGAGGGATCAAGCCATCTATAGTTCTCCCACCTAGTGTTCTTAGTGCAATAGTGTGATGCAGATGCAAATGCCAAATTGATATTATTTGACATGGCTAGGGACTTGTATGAGGATTTTTGTATATTTACAACTATGTTGAGTGATTTTTTTCAAAGAATAGGGAATTTTGCCTTAGTGTTTTATTTTTATTCTTACTTGCTTTGTAAGTTTGGTCACCTCTTTTGTAAATAAGATTTAAATAGGATTGTATAAGGAATAATTGGTCATGGATCAAATGTATCCATGATAGGATAACCTAATTAAGGATAAGGTCTAGATGAAAATGACCATTGGGGCTCAAAGTACAAATAGACAAGACCACCAAAAATGGGACACCTCTCTATGGGGTGTTATAGTTCAAATGGGGCACTCCTATCCTATAGGCTCGGGACATAGGAGAATATGATTGGTATAATGAATACTATTTAGCTAAGGTGGAATGACTATTTATAAGGTTTAAAATGATTGGAAATGATCAAAAAGGTCTCTATAAGGGTCATAACAGCATGCAAAAAGGACCTAGGATGGCGTGTCACAAGCCACACTCAAACTATCAATTTGGACATTTTATATGACTACATTTTCCCCCCTTTTATTCTAGTGATGTAGCAAAGTGAAATAATAGGATAAAGGAAAAATAAAAATCATACCTAAACTTACTTGCAAGGGTGAAGCCCATGGATATGTGTGATGCTAAGTATGTGTAGAGAGAGAAAAGTATGAAGTGTATATCTATAAGAGAAAACAATGAGTAGATCAATTCTTAATAGACATGATATGTCTAAAATAAGAATGTATAAAGGCTGGCTAAAAGATGGAGGAAGATAAAATAACACATAAAACTCACCATGTATGTGAACCAATACAAAACCTGTTATGATGTTGAGTGATGTTAGGTATGTAATGTACCAAGAGTAATATCATAAATGGAGTTGAGTGCTTAATTCCCTAAGGGTAACTCAAGAATACAAAAGATGGACCTTTGGCTCAATCATCACCCACTATGTGATCATGCATGTGTTAGTCAATGTTTAGACTGTGTATCTACTCCTTTTGAGTAGGTGGCTCAAGAATACAAAAGATATCTAGTCCTTTGGCTCCATTATTGCCCACTAAGTGTGAACTATGAACAGGTACTAGTATGAATGTGTGTCATATGGGATGGCTCATTAATCCCATGAATGTTATGTAATCGGATAATTTGACATGGATAGTCAAATATGTATTGTAAACTAAGCCAATTTTGGTGACTCTAAAAGGTGGAGATTAGGCTTGTATGAAAGACACTCTAAAATTGAGAACTAGGCTTATATGAAATCCACTTCGAAATGATGCCATCCACCTATATATGTAATAAGGAACATAACTACTAAGACTACCTAGGTAATACAATAAACTGTAAAGAAAAGAAGGAAAATATGCCATGTACATTACCCTTAATCACTAATGTCTATAACATGGATTCTATTATGAATGTTGTACCTACTACCCAATCTAAAATTGGAATTAAGATCCATCATTCCATGTATGATTCCACCTATATCTAGATAACCTAGGTAAAACTATACTAAAACTACCCCATTTGAACTAGATTGTAGCTAACAAGACTATAATTAACCTTACCATTTTATCTTTTTCTAAAAATTCTAGGTTTTTGGATATTTGAATAGGAGCACCAAAAGGTGGAAATTTTTCTATAGTGTATTATACTCTGAATATGGTACTCTTGTCTTTTACTATTTTTGATGAGTGTTCTATGTTCATCCCTTTTTTTCTAGTTAGTTCCACACGTTTTAAATTCTAATTAGTGTTCTGAGTGTTTTAAAAACTGATTTTGATCAATAGAGGGATATAATATCTATGAAAAAACCCTTATTTATGTCCCCCTCTTATAAGGGTAGGAATGAAGACCCTATAATGACTACCTTTAGAATAAAGAGCCCTACAAGTGTGTTATGTTATAAAATACATGATGTAGTAATGATAATCCAAAAATGTCTCAAGATATAACATAGTTGGTATTAAGGATTGCTAGATCAATAGGGGTATTCCTAGATAGAAGTAACAATGTAATAACATGTGTAATAAACTAAACTAAAACAATAAATCTAGTTAGTTTCCAAGGAAGGATGGAACATGATGTCCATCATAGAATCTAAGAAGGAAATATAATGTATGATGTGTGTTGGTTGAATATTTTGTCTATCAGCATACTAGTAAACAAAATAGGTCTGATCAGCCAAAGTAGGAAGATTAGTCATCCTAATGTGTAAGTTTATCACATCAGAAGGAGACTGTTCTCTCCTCTCATCAAGGGGAGGTTCCCTGTGGATATGCTATGTATATGTATAAACATAAAATAATACTCAAGGGTAGGACAAGTCATCCATCTCTCTTTCTTCAGAGATGATGTATACAAAACAAAGGAAAAACTCAAGGGAATGATAGACAACACTCCTCTTCTTTCAGAAGAACTATTCAGCTAGCCACAAGAATACTCCTGGAAATAAAAGTAGAATGTAACTGAGAGTATGGTAACTAGCAAATCGAGATAGAGCACAAAGTCTCTACCTGAAATGCTTAAGAGTAATATACGAAGGGAAATGAAAGCTCAAAGTATTTTCAAATTCCTTTACACAACAATAAAAAGAAAACACACCAAAGGTAGCTATGGGAGCACAAAGTCTCTCCATAGTTGATTCTTCAGGACACCTTCTTGACTAATTTTACTAATCATGCTTGTTAAATTAATGGAACAAAAAAGATATCACAACACAAAGTCTAAAAAAGTCCCTTGCTTTCTTATTCCAGTAAAAAAATATGATTAATAGACTAAGCACAAAGTCTCAATGATGCCTCTTAATTTGGCCAAAGTTTCGTTCAGATTGTCAAAAAAGAGATGCCTTTACAATGAAAGAAAGTCCCTTATATAGCCACTTCAAGAAGGACTCAGGAACATTAATACATCATGATGCATTGGGAACTATTAGGAAATAGGCTGGAGCTTTGGGGAATTGTACCCATTTGATCTTCTCAATGTAGATAAACAAGCCATGTAATTGAAAGATTGCAAATTTCAATGTCCACCTAGCGATCTGATCTTGTCTTCATCATTCCTCCTTTTTTGGTTAATTGAATCGAGTCTTAGATTCATTCATTAATTTTCCTTTCCTCACTTTCTATTGGTTTTGGTCTTGAATTCTTGAAATGCATTTGGATTTGTAAATCCAAAGGATCAACGAATATTTCATGGACTTTAAAATTGACGTTTACATGCCCATCAATGTGCTCCCAACAGCTAGTTCACTGTCCTAAATTTGACGTCTTCGGGGGCATCACCCCTTGGTCTTTTTTTGGATTTTGGATTTTCCTTTTTGGGCCTTAAGAATTTATCCTTGAATGGGTTGGAAAGGGCACTTTACTTTGGCCGTTGAGAGTCCCCCACAAGGGCACCTTCCCTTCGGGGTCCTTCGATAGCCCTTTGCCTTGGCATTCCCCACGAACAAATCCCTAGGCTTTCTATTTGAGGCTTACTTTAGGAAAATGTTTCCCATAGACATTTCCCTAGGGAAAATTCCTGATGGTAATTTCCATAGACATTTGTCCCACAGAAAATTCCTGCGGATAATTTGCCTGGGGAAAATTCCCGTGGACAAAAGTCTGCATAAATTTATTCTACAAAATCTTTGACTGGTCTTCGGACTTTGCCTACATTTGCTACTTAGTATTCTTTCAAAAAAATTGTCTGAAGGAATTCCTTTAGATAGAAGTCTGAAATAATTAAGTGTTATCCAATTTTCAAATGCCTTAAACAAATCTAAAAGAATTACCTTTCGGCTTCCTTGAAAAATGACCCTTCCGAAGGGTGCTTTTATGGATTAAGTGTCCTCCGCAAGGGCACTTATCCTTCTAGAATTCTCCTTTTGCATTGAACCATTCCTTTGAACTTTGACATTGAATCAATCGGTTGAACCAATTGGTTAAACCAAAAATGGTTCAAGCTAATGGTTCAATGAATTAAATAAGCTGATGAACTAAACATTGAACCAAACATTTGAACTTGCCCTTAAACCAATAGTTGAACTTGCCTTTGAACCAATCGATTAAACCAAGGCTTTGAACCAAAATGGTTCAAGTCAATGGTACAATCAAATGAACCAAGTGAATGAATCTATTGTTGAACCTGTTCATTGAACCAAGATGTTGAACCATTGGATGAACCGAGCCATTGAACTGTTCCTTTGGTTGAACCCGTCATTGAACCTTGAACCCATTGAACCTTTAAACCAAAATGGTTCAATGGTTCAAGCTGCCTTGTTTTTGCCAAGTGTCTTGAAGCTAACAAACCAATTGAAGCAATTGAACTTTGAACCTTGATGAAGCGTTTAACTCTTGCCAAAGATGTTGAACTTGTTAAACTTTGAACCCATTGAACCTTTGAACCAAAGTGGTTCAATGGTTCAACATTTCAGTGGTTCAAGTCTCTTTTTGTACTCAGATGCTTGTTGATGAAGATTTTGAACTGAACCAAAGCTCTGAACCAAATCTAGAAAATGACTAAGTGTTAAAAACCATCTTTTGACTGAAACCGCCTATAGAAGCTTTTGAACCTATATAAATGAACCTACCTACAGAATCTAAAGATACAAAGTCCGTAGAAATCAACATGTAAAATCCATTGAATTTGACTTGCAAAGTCTGTAGATTTTTTGAGAAGGTTTGAAAATGAGGAATATGAATGTCTAAGACAAATTTTTGAAAATGGAAGATATAATTTTGGTCTTTAAGACCAAAATAGTTCAAATGTTGTTCCAGAAATGACTACTATTTTTTGGAGGACAACAATGTGGATCATGGCATTACAAAAAATTGAGAAGAAAATAAGTAAACAAGAATGCAAGGCAAGAATAAATAAGCATGTGAAAGAGGCCAAGGTACCAAGGAAACATGGTACATGGGCACATGTCACTCAAACTCGGAAAGCAAGCATATAAGGCATGTTTAAATTCTCACATACATATACAATTATAAACAAGCAAGATTGGTGTGAGGATACAAGTACATACAATATTAAAATCAAAGGACATTGATAAATGACCTAAGGCACACACATGTAAAAAAATAGAAACTAATAAATTCAATCACGTCTAGCTACTAAAACCAAGAAAGGAAGGCATTCAAATGCTAGAAATACTATCACATCTAATTGATCAAAGCAAGGACTACGTAAATGCTAGAAATATGCAAGTTATATATACAAGAAAGTGTTGATATAATAATCTATGTAAATTATTAATTAATATACATCAACATGATAAATAGAGTGTGTATTATGGGAATGGCATAACCTAGATGGCATAGTCATGTAGAATATGCCCTCAATGGGTAGATATGTCGATGTATGTCTTGAATATAAAATTAGGATGCCCCCTCAATGGGTAGAGTAAAGAAATCAAGGATCTAGATGTCACTACACACACTCAAAAAAGATCAAGTGAATCAGAGTAATGTACATAAATCAAGAAACAATAACATATAATAAAAAAATGTAAGTCTAGCATGGTAGTAGAAATGTAAAGCATGGATAATGTGTATAGTTGATTTTTGTTTGGTGTTTTGAGTAATTTTAATGTTTTTGTATGTTATATTATTTATGGTATTTATAAATAAGTTATGTAAAACTAATCATAAAGAAACGATGTACAAGTGAAAACAAACTATATACAAGTAAGCTGAGAAATTATGTATAAGAAAGGTTGAGAAGAAATGATACTAATCAGTGAGTCTCACAAGAGACTCCCTATAATGGTATCTTATATCAAGGATATGGATCATGTGTGATCATGAACTATGATGGAAGGGATGAGACTATGAATGTAAAAGCTATGTATGTTGTAAGTGCTCTGAAATATCTATAGTGGAAACTAAATCTAGGGTTCCCCTATAATTCTAGGAAGTGGATGTAATTATGGGGCTCTTAGGTACCCATCTGGTAGTAGAAGAAGCTCCCTAAAAATATTCTCTTTGCGTAGAGTTATGAGACCTCAATGATACTTCCCTAGGTGTGAGTAATATATCTATAAATTGTCAAGAGTCCTAGAACAATCATTGATGTAGTGGTCATTCTAAGAGAGGCCTCTATGGAAGTGTATGAACTCTATATGTTGGTGAAGAAGGCCTCGATTGTGTCTAAATCTCAAATGAAATAAGAATTGTAACTAGTGGAGAAGATACAAATGGTGACTATGTAGTAGGAGATAAATTTGAAGTGGGGAGTGCTAACTCATATTAAACTCCACTAACTATAACAACCTAATTAGTAGGAATGTATTTCATGCATCTATGAACTATATAAGGTACTACACAAAGTTTCTATATCCATGGTTGACCAAGCAAAATCTTTAAGACTCCTATGCTAGGAAAAATATTAAATGGTGTGCCCACATGTGTTGGACCAACATATAGTGTTAGTATAGTCTCACCCAATGAAATTTATATATTTCCACTTAATCCATTAATAATTATATCTATTGGGGTGATATCCTACTTTGAATATCCAAAATGATAAAGTAATGCCACAGTGCACATTTTCACATTGTATCCATTATCTATGAGAACACTATGAATGGGATGGTGATCAACGTAGGCTCTGATAAAGAGTGCATAGTAATCTGAATCATCATCAACTATCTCCTACTCTGATAAAGAGATCAAAGGTCTAGTTGGAACTATGGAATTATACACACCAATCATATTACTTAAAGGGTGTGACTCAACTAAAGGTACCTAGTATGTATCTATTAGAGGGTGTGCATGATATGCATGGTAAACACTTAATGTGCCCCTTATCACTGATGTATAATGTTTTGGGAAAGGATCTAAGAGAATTTTGAGACCCTTGTCCTATGTTTGTTTTTCTTGGGGACGCTCAAATAGAGTGCCAAGGTCAATTATGTTTCCATCTATCATGTCTTATATCTTGTATCGTAGACTAATGCATCTATTTATTATGTCACCTAGTGCCTTGTGAAAATTTTAGAATGCATTTTAATCATATCCATGTGGAAGAGGATTTGTTGTATCAACTTTTAGATTAAGAGGGAGAGATAGGACATTGCATTCCAATATCTTCTGTAAGACTCTGGCTATAGATACTAGTAGATTGGTAAAGGCTCACTAAGGAGGCACTAATAAAACCACTTGTTAAGGGGGATCTAAATATATATTAATTGTAGGTTGATTTTGATTCTTTCTATTATTAACCTTTACTTTTTATGGTACTTTACTATTACTCTTGTTTGTTGTTTTTGATATGCTTATGTAATAGGGTTTTCCCATTGAAATTAATTTGAATTGTCTTTCCTTTAGTGTATGACATAACTTAATTAAGGAAGAAACATTTTGACCATTATTGACTCATGAAAAGATAACAGAAGACTTTTTTGAAGAGATATTGTAATTCTTGATCAACCATGGGGCTATTCATTTTAACCAAGATAGTATTATATCTAAGAATATAATATGTGAGATGCTCATTTGACTTTTCTTTCTATTGTAAAACTTGGGAATAATAAACCTTGTCACATATGTTAACACTAAAATGAGATAAGAACATGTTAGGTAAAGGATGAAATACTTTGATCAACTAATTTAGTAGACTATATAACCATTGTAGAGCATAATCCTTTAAACTTTGTAGAAATATATTGGCCAGTAACCAATCATTTTGCACATATTCCAAGCATGCTATGTGAAAATATCTAAAGTGTGTTTCTAGATCACACTTTCCATCATATAGAGTTAGCTTGGGTTGAGCAAAACTTGGTGGTAAGGGTATAGAATCAATATGGCATGCCAATGGAATATGAAGTAGAGAAAAAGAGTCCAAAGCCTATGTTGGTATAGACACACCTTTCTCAAGATGTAACACCTTGGATTGAAGAGATTTTATCTCTTGCATAAGGGAAACCACATAAGGAGGTGAAGATGTGGTACCATATATTAAGGTTGGGCTACTATAAGGGTTGTTAAGACATAGTTACCCCCTTAGTGTCATTTACAATTGGTTGTTCTATGTTTTGAGAGGATTGACCATTGTTTTATTTTTATTATTCTTATTGTAGTATTTTAAACATATCATCATGCATATCAATATTTTTAGTTAAAATTTCTTGAGTTTCCCTCTTATGAGTTTTGTCAAAGCTAGTTTATTGGGTCATTGTTAAAGTAAGGAAACAAAGAGAAAGTGGATTGAATTTTTTGAAAAAAAAAATAATAATAAAAATGCAATGGAAGTAAATTACTACATAAAGGAAATGTAAATTCATAAAAATAACAAATTATAATATGCATAAAAAGGATACAAATATCATTAACATGTAAGGTGATACCTCAATAAATATACAAACCTAGTATATTCTACTAGGGTTTGAAATAAATGATTTTTAAAATTACTATGGTCAATTTTAAAAATTAAAAGTGAAATTATGATTTATATTTTATATGAAAAATAAGAAGAATATTTCTAAAATTAGCAAGGAATTTTCCCTAGGGTTTCTAGGGGTTTTATGCACAAACAAAGTAAGTCAGGTTCACCAAATAATTTAAATTATCTAAGAATAATGGAGTTGTATTCCTATTTTAGTTAAGGGTATGTATTAATAAATTATTAAATAATATAGAAATAAATATAGTCATAATTTGTACAACTGTTTATCTTTTTCACCAATCTAAAAATAACAATAAATATAACTTAGCTAGAAAATAGATTGAGATAGTTGATATATAAGTTTAAAATGGCTATGCAGGATTGGAAAGGTGTCATAAACCTAAATATATATTTCATCAGGTGAAATTATAGGTAAAATAAAAATAAATGATTTTGTGTCTAATTCTATTGTTCATTCCTACCACTATTATCCAAACTAATCACAAAGACTTGAAACTTTATAGGTAGTTGCATTGTGCATGTGTGAGCATGCTTGTGAAAAATCAGCACTTATTATTGATAGAACTCACTATGTAGTTGATTTTGTCTTCAAACCCTAACCCTCCATCATGATTGATAAAATGACATTTGAATCATTTGATAAGGGAGGGGTTAGTGTGAAAGATGTACTAAACATGTAATCTACACCCCTTGTATGGGCATGCTACCTACATACCAATATCTTAAGAGGGATTAATCCATATGTAGTTATCCCACCCAATGTGCTTTGTGTAATAGTGTGATGTAGATTCAAATTCCAAATTTATAGTGTTTGAGGTGGCTAGAAACTGGTATGAGGATTTGAGTCAGTTTGCAGCTATGTTGGGTGATTATGTGCAAAGAATAGGGAATTTTGTCATAGTGATTTTATTGTATTCTTGATTTCTTTGTAATTTTGGTAACCCCATTTATTAATTACCTTTGAGTGGGAGGTCAGATGTATTCATGCGAGGCTGACCTAATTAAGGATAAAGACTAGATAAAAGTAACCATTGGGGATCAAAGTACAAATAGATAGGACTTCCAAATATGGGACACTTCTCTATGGGTTGTTATATTCCAAATGAGGCACTCTTATCCTACAATATTGGGACCTAAGGGAATAAAATTATGATAGGGAATTTTATCTAGCTAAGGTGGAATGGCCTTTTATAAGATTTTGAATGATTGAAAATAAGCTAAAAAGTGCCTAGAAAGGTCACAAGCACATGAAAAAAGGACCTATTTATGGGGTGCCACAAGACACACTCAAACTACCAATTTGGACATTTTATATGATTACATATATCATTATTATTGATTTGAGTCTTTCATTTCTCTTTTTATCATTATTTCACTCATAGTACCCAATGTTAGTTTTCCCTCTATTGTTCACAAGTTTGAGATGGAGCACACATGTATTACACCTGCAATCACTGCAAAACCTCTCAGGAGTATGCTTATGAATCATGCCATGATAGGAGCTTACCATTTTGCTAGATAGGATGATCCTTCCAATTTTCTTCCTCCATAAATGTTAGCCACTCTAATTAGATATGATGCATAACCAAACATACATATAGAGGAGCCTAGTCTAGTTTAAACTCTAGCTTCTACCTTCCTTGGTGATGGCCTTCTACCATTACCTAAGATTAATCCATTACCTACGCAATGGGAAAATGATCCCTATTATGATATTCATACATTTGATAATCATTTGACCATGGATTGTCATATACATCAACAATAATAGGCTTCTTCATCTACCAATTTAGCTATTTGACCTTCACTATGTACTGATAAATGTATTTTTGCTTCCATGGAAAAAATAACCATTTCTCTACACACTTATAAAGTCTTAGGTAGTAAATTAATACATTATCTCTAGTCAATGCATAGCCTAAAGATAATACTATCCCACATCCCAAACTACTTTCATAGTAACTCCTTAAATATGGGGAAGTATATTATCTTTGGCATCAGTTTAATATCCGTCATAATGGTCAATGTTGAGTACTTTAACATGTATGAGATTTCCCATAGACTACACTGGAACTAGTTATTCTACTTACTATACGTTACCTATTCATGAAGGCTCTTCCATTTCTTTGAATTTTACCTCCACATAGATCCATGAATAACATTCATATTGAGATACTTATTCTTCACATTGAGTATCCCACATAGGAGGTATCACATGATCATCACTCCTCTTCTACCATAGTTACATTTTTGGTAGAGATGATATGGAAGGAAGTCTTTTCATGACTTGTTATGAATATCGATGAGCCTCTAAATAACATAAGAAATTAGCTACATAGGGATGTGTTAGATGTTATTGATGACATTTTGGTCATATCTATTGTGATCTACGAATTTGACTCAAGAGAGGATGGTTAGTATGGTGTTAGTTCCAAAATGAAAACAAAATGAAATAAACACACTAATATCATAACATCTCTAGGCCTAAACACTAAGGAGATATTATTTAACAAAAAAATGACAAAAACAACCAAAAAGTAAGGAATAAAACATAATAATTCTTTCACCTTCCTTGAATGCTCCAAATGCCTTTGCAGTAGTGGCTTTCTTGGCTTGTGCTCATGAAGTCCTTGGAAATAGAAGCTTGGATACATTCATCTCTCCTTCGCACCTTTAGAGTATATATTTGTTGGAATAATGCAATTTAAGCTTACCTAGGGTTAATAGGGCAAGTTATTTATTACTGAGGGTTAATTTTATTTACCTCAGTTAATTTATTTTATTGTTGAGAATCTCTCAACAATATATTTGTTCGTAGTATGAGAAAACAAATAGTTTGTTTTCTCTATTTTCTAATCACTACAAATAGTTTGTTGTCGGGAAACAAACTATTTGTATTATATATACTTCACAATGTATGAGAAATGAATGAGAGATTAATGAGAGGATATAGATAATTTTTTGGATTATCACCTATTTTTTAGGTGTGACAAATTTATTTTATTCTCTGGAATTATTTGCAGGGTATTTGTTGTGGGTTCTTTCTCCTAGATTGATCTTGTGGATCCTGTGTATCTTCTACTCATTATTTCATGGTATTAGAGCTTGGAGTTCTAGTTGAAGATCCTCTTACCTGAAATTTTTTATCTATTAACACATTCAAAAACATTATTTTATTGATGTGTTATAGATATTTTTTATTCTCTCAAAATCTGGTTCTTGTTTACAAGTTTTTTTTGGAAAATTCTATACTTTATGCTCATTAAATGACCATACAGAATTCCAAAATCAGATTTTTTTTCATATGGGCATAGAAAATGAAGTTAGGAATCCATTAAAATTTGAATTTTTGAATTTAATGCTGGACATACAGCTCTTTCCTTCAAAATCCTGCTGACTAGTTCCTGTTGGCAGACTGCAAGACCTGTCCATTTTTCTGATGTGGTAGATCGTACGAACACTTTTTTAGAAATATGAGACCTGTTAATGAAATATGACTATTATATATTTATTTACACATAAATTTGGACAAATTTGGACGAGGCTGTACAGTGTTTTGGAAGATTACAACAGGAATTTAAAAACTATTTTTTGGTCTGCAGTATAGCCATACAGATTTCTCATTTTTGAATGCCTTATGATGCATAAAATCAAAATCTAAAAATTTCATGTGATAGAAGACTTCTAAGTATTTCATTTAATATTAAGAAGGATGGATTTGGACTAGGCCATACAATATTTTTTGTAGATCCAGTGGAGCCTTTCTGCATTTACTGAGAGGTGTTTTTCCTTGGCTGTGTTTACAAAATTTCTCAGATATTTCCCTGACCACCACGCCTTGCTGGAAAAAGAGTTTATTATGATTAAAGACAAAGATTATTCAGCTGTTATCTCACATGTGTGAGTCATTTTTGGCTTATATATATATATATATATTAATTTATATATATATATATATATATATATTAATTTTTAGTGGTTTAAATGCAAGTATTTAGCTTTGAAAGTATAAATTTGACTTTGCTAAAGCGGCTAGAGATATTTTGTTAAAAATTTGTAGGGAGGAAGTCTTGGGGTCAAATACCCCTACAATTTTTTTTCATAAAGCTATTTTTTATAAGTTAAGGCTTAAATTTTTTTCGTTGAGAGATGTTAAATTGTAATGGGAGGGGAGTTTTTTGAGGAAAAACAAATGTCTAGGTTGTTCTTGTCAACATCATCATCCTCCTTGGGAATGGAATCTCAATTGTTTGAACCTCTAAATTCTAAAAATTACCATGTTTGGAAGCCAAAAATGCAACAACTCCTTCAATCAAAGGGCTTATGGAGATTTTTTTCTGAAACAACACCTGCAACATTCACCACTAAAAAGGACAAATATGCATATGGTTGTAAGTAGGATGAGGCTCTTGGATTGATTTGCCTCAACATCTCAGATAATCTTCAATTTCACATTTCAGATGCTACTATGCCAAAAGAGGTATGGGAAAAATTTAAAAACCTATTTGGCAAAGTTAATGAGTTTAAAATTTTGTAATTAGATGCAGAATTGAGTACTCTCTCTCCATCATATCTCCCTTCAATAGATGAATTCTTGGCAAAATTCAAATTTATAAGATCATAGTTGAAAGCTAGTGACAAGGATAAAAGTAATCAAGAGTGCATTTTCATGATTTTTTCAAAGTTGAAAGGACCATATAGTGTTTTTTCCTCTACTTTTTATACTATGATGGATACATTAGGTGATGAATTCAAATGGCCTTCCTTTGAAGTTTTTTGTGAAAGATTGACTAGGGAGCAAACAAAGTTAATGGCCTTAGATGCTCTACCTGGTCCTAGTCATGCTCTAGTTGCTAATTATTCTAGAGGAAAACCTTCACCTAAGTCTAAACAAAAGCAAACACCTTCAAATAACTCTCCAGAGTACACCACACCTCATCATTCTAAATCTACTAAGACTAAAATGTCCTTTAAGAAAAATAAGAAAACATTTGTTCCATGTAAGTTCTGTGGTGGTCCTAATCATGATGAAAGTAGATGTTTTACAAAGATGGAAGCATTAGAGGCAGTGGTAAGACAACACAAAATTTCCATTCCGTCTCCATCTCCTTCTACTTCTCCTATAAGAAAAGGGAAAGCACTTTCAGCAAGGGCTATATCTTCATGTCATGATTTGTGGATTTTTGACTCAGGTGCTTCTCACCATCTCACAAATTCTAAGGATCTATTGTCTTCTCTTAAAGATTGTAGTACATCACATATTGTTATGAGTATCTCCTCATAGATTAAAGTTTTGGGATCTGGTACTATTGATAAACAAGATGGATGTTTTAATAATGTATTACTTGTACCCCAAATCTCTTCTAATCTTCTCTTGTATATCAAATATGTAATTTTGGTACTGGTAAAATTATGGAGTTTACTTCACATGATGTTGTAATAAGAGAATGTAATGACCCTAGTGAGATAGTTGTTACAAGTACATCAGACCATACTGCAAGACTCTATACTCTTGATAAGTTTGAGTCTTTTATGTCTTCTTGTTCTTCACTTATAACACATGGTAATATTATCAGCAAATTGTGGCATGAGAGATTGGGACATTTATTGATATATGCAACAAATGAGTACAAAACATCTTGTAAAAGGCCTTCCTAAGGTCTCATGTATTGATGGGGTGTGTCCTAGTTGTCTAGTTGGTAAACAACACCAGGATCCATTTCTAGTTGGTAAGGCCACACGTGCAAATGCACCCTTAGGGTCGGTTCATAGTGATTTGATGACTTTTCCAACTCATTCTTTTTCAAGGGCTAAATATGCACTCACATTCATTGATGATTTCACTCGTAAAACTTGGGTATATTTTCTCAAGTTGAAAATTGAAGTTTTTGAGACTTTTAAGGATTTCAAAGCCTTTGTTGAAAAATAATCATCTCTTCCTCTTAAGAAGATACACACTAACAATGGGGGGGAATATGACAGTAATGCTTTCTATGATTTTTGTATTGAGCATGGGATATAGCACTAGCTCACTATACCACACACTCCTCAACAAAATGGTGTAGCAGAGAGGAAGAATCAAACATTGAAAGAGATGGATAATTATATGATTCACTCTAAAAATTTGGGTCCACAATATTGGGTTGAAGCTGTAAATTGTGCAAAATACATTCAAAACCATATGCCTCACAAAGCTGTGCAAAATATGACACTAGAAGAAGCTTGGTTTGGGATCAAGCCTGATATTTCAAATTTTCACATCTTTGGGAGTCAAGCATGGGCATTCATTCCTAATGACAAATGTAAAGCATTGGAGAAGAAAAGCCAACCACTCATTTTTGTTGGTTATTGTGAAGATGCAAAAGCCTACCATATTTTTGATCCTGTCACACATGATGTGTTGTTTCAACAGGATGTTTAGGTTGATGAGTTACCCACTCCACAAGAGTGTACATCTAGTTCTTCTTCTCCCCCTCCTTCTACTAAGGATAGTGAGTATTTGATTTCTATTGTTGATGATGATGATGTTGCACTTGTTTAGCCACCACAGCCATCTTCTTCACCACCTTTGCCCAAGTGGGCAAAGAGCACTCTACAGGCAGCTGGTTCTTTTATTGGTGATCCATCTAATTCTCATCGCACTAGCTCACAGACATCTGCTATTGCTCTTTTGGGACAAACTTGTATAGATGATCTAGTGCTATTTTTTGAGGCTATTGGTATACCCGAGTGGGATGTTGCTATGTATGATGAGTATTCTTCATTGATGAAGAATGATACTTGGGATCTTGTCCCTCTTCCTAAGGGAAGAAAACTTGTAAAATGTAAATGGGTCTATAGGACCAAATATGCTACAGATGGATCAGTAGATAAGCACAAAGCTAGATTAGTAGCTAAGGGTTTTTCATAGGTTGAAGGGGTTGATTACTCTGAGACCTTAGCCCCTGTAGCTAAGATGGATTCTATTCGGCTTGTACTCTCTCTTGCTGCTTCACATTCTTGGTCAATTTTTTAGATGAATGTGAAGAGTGCTTTCTTGCATGGTGATCTCCATGAGGAGATCTATATGAATCAGCCTCCAAGATTTGTGCAGGACTCATCATTGGTTTGTAGACTCCATCATTCTCTTTATGGCCTCAAACAAGCTCTTAGAGCTTGGTACGAGAAGATGGATAGTTTTGTTTTGAGTTTTAGTTTTATTCATTGTGAGTTAGATCATAATGTATACATCTTGAAGCAAGGTGAGGAGCTTGTCATTTTGATTTTATATGTTGATGATCTCATCCTCACTAGCAGTTCAGATTCCTTGATACATGACATCAAGGACAAGTTGGCAGATAGGTTTGATATGATAGATCTGGGACTTCTACATTATTTTCTTGGTCTTCAAGTTTTTCAATCTTTTGAGGGTATCTCTATTAGATAGCAGAAGTATGCGACAAATCTTCTTCATCGATTTGGCATGGCTGACTCTTAGTTTGCACCCACTCCATATCAGTCAGGTATTGTGTTGTCTGCCACTTGTATGACTCCTCTTGTTGATTCCACTTTGTATAGGCAACTTGTAGGTAGTCTTTTATACCCGACTCATACCTGTCCTAACATCACATTTGATGTTAACCTTGTCTCTCAGTTCTCACATGAGCCTCATGAGAGTCATTAGCAAGCAGCCAAGTGTATTTTGTGCTACATTTAGGGCACCACTCACTTTGGTATACATTACACACCATAAAGTTCTATACAACTTATTAGATACACTGACTCTGATTGGGTTGGTGATGTTGACACTCGCAAGTCTACTTGTGGATTTGCTTTCACACTTGGTTCAAGTCCAGTTGCTTGGGTATGCAAAAGGTAGACTTTTTTTGCATATTCCTCTACTAAGGCTGAGTATCAAGGTGCTATCAAATCTATTCAAGAGACACTTTGGCTTCAATAGTTGCTTGGAGGGTTTGGCTTCACACAGCAGGGTCCTACTACTCTTTGGTGTAACAACCAAAGTGTGATTGCTATTTCATGCAATCTTGTTGAGCATCAGTGAAAAAAACACATTGAAATTCAGATGCACTTCATTCGACATCTTATTCAGGATGGAGTTATTTCTTTGGAGTTTGTGCCTACAGCTAAGTAGATTGTTGACATCTTCACTAAACCTTTAGCTTCTCCTCATTATCTTTAGTTGTGAGTAATGCTTGGGGTGAAGGAATTTGTCCTGGGGGGTATTTCCCATGAATTCCCATGAAGTCCTTCCTTCCTTTATTTTTCATATATTTTGATTGGTTTGTACATGGGTACTTTATCAGGCCTAGTAGCTGGGACCCATCTTTGTTTGTCATTCTCCCTATGTTTTGCTTAAGGGAGGGTGTTGGAATAATGCATATTTAAGCTTACATAGGGTCAATAGGGTAATTTATTTACTACTGAGGGTTAATTTTATTTACCTCAGTTAATTTATTTTATTGTTGAGAATCTCTCAACAATATATTTGTTCATAGTATGAGAAAACAAATAGTTTGTTTTCTCTATTTTGTAATCACTACAAATAGTTTGTTGTCGTGAAACAAACTATTTGTATTATATATAATTTATAATATATGAGAAATTAATGAGAGATTAATGAGAGGATACAAAGAATTTTGTGGATTATCACCTATTTTTTAGGTGTGACAAATTTATTTATTCTCTGGGATTATTTGCAGGTTATTTGTTGTGGGTTCTTTTTCCTAGATTGATCCTATGGATCTTGTGTATCTCCTACTCATTATTTCAATATTGGCTTGAATTATAATCATTTTTCCATGGTAAAACTAGTTTCAATGGCTCTTTGAAGAGATTTGTGCATTATAGCTTTGCACCAAAATAGCTAAAAAATGATGTTTATGGCCTCTTTATTTATAGATTTTTGCAAATGTCTAGAATCAACTTCAACCATCCATCATAATATTGAGATGTGTGGTTGAGGATAAATTAAATTTTTAGAATTAAGTTTTTAATTATCCTCATCATGACATTGGAATAAGGGGAAATTAAAAGGCATGGAGGGCATGAATCCTGATATTTGTGGCATTTATGGCCTCGCGATGTCTTCTCAAGAAATGAGGTCACTTGATGATGCAGATATTCAATATTCAGTTCCAAAAAAAATTATTCATCAATTTTACATGGAATTATTAATTAGGCTATAATTTGGATTAATTATCTCTTAAGCATGTTTAAGCACTTTGCGCACAAATTACTCAAATTGATCAGAATGCCTTGTTATTGGTCTAAAATTTGACTGGATTAGAATTGGAAGAAAATTTTAGATGCATTGGATCCTTATTAAAATTTAGGATGTTACGAAAAAAAAATATCAAAGGAACATGTCTTGTGTAGAATATTTGATGGGAAATATCAATCTAGAGGACCTAGGTGGAAAATTGGCATTTTGATTCAGAATGATCTGATCAAAGTTAGCTAGCCCATCAATTGTATTATTCCATTTAGGGATACCCTAGCAAAAATTGGTACTTGAGTATGTCAGTTTCACATCATTTATCGTGTTTTAGTATTTTTAGGCCAAATTGTGTGTTTTGGGTGAAATTGGCCAAAAACCTGATTGGAGGTTATCAGTGGCCAGATTTAGGTGTCTACATCTATCAATAATTGTTAACATAGTATGGTGTTCTCTCTCATTATTTATAATTTCATTAAATTATTTGTATCTAATTTTTGATTCATTTATATATCTTATATTTTTAAATATTTATAAAATATGATTTCATTTATCTCTTTTCCATGAACCATTATATTATGATTTATGTATTTTACATGGTTTAATTCTATTTAACTTTCTCTTATGGTTCATTCTTATCTTTCATGGATTAAAAAATATGATTATGGTTTCAATCCTTTCACATGGGTTCCTTTATTTTATATATGATGATTATTTCTACTTTTTAATTCAAATAAAGATAATTGTTATTTTGACTTGGTTATAAAAGCCTCATTCCCTTAGTAATTTATCTTTACCATATGATAAATTAGAAATAATTATTTATTTTTTTAATTATATACACCAGTATATTTTATCTCCCTTTCTCCATTTTTATCTTTCACATACTAAACATACATACATTTGAAACTTAAGATTACATACTGATTCATAGGTAGTCCTATGTTGTCTAGTCAGTTGTATCTATGGTTACTTAGTCTCATATAACCAAAATATAAATATCATTCATGTGTATCAATTTTATCACTAATTTTTGTTATTAAAAATACATATTGAGGAGGAATTACAAAATCCACAAAAAATCTAAAATCCAAATCATTTAAATAAAAAAACAATGATCTAAAATGCAAATATAAAAGACAAAAGTCTAATCACACCAAAAGATGTGATTTTTTATTTTTATCACACCTCATTATCCCTAATCAACTATCAAACTACATATTTGTCCTCATGATATATCCAAAGTCTATTGGGATGTGTTAGGCTAGTAGATTGGGATAGGAGAATTAAAAAATATATAGTGCTATATACTTTCTCACATAAGTAACCAATTTTTATAGTAGTTATATGGCTCTATAAGTGGCCCTAAGGAATGGGGAACATACTCTAGGAAGGTATATACATTTAAATTTCCATGTTTCTATAAACTTAATTATTTAATATTAGTATTCTAGATATTTTCCTATACAACTTTGTGCTTATTGGGAGTAGGCATCCTCTATATTTTGGTGGTCACTAGAATATTAGTGTTTTCCTTCTTACGTAGTATGTTTATTATTAACTAAGGTTTTATTTTAAATTATTGTCTTTATTTTTACACTCCTTATTTAATTAAAATAATCCCAATATTTACCCTTGATTAATATTATTTTGTTAACTAATCATACCCCTAGAGTTTCCCTTTTTGAGTTTTAGTATAAGACCATGGATAGGACCAAGCATTCATCACAAAATATTTCCTTATTTTTTCCCTTATTACCATTCACTTCGTTAGTTTTCTCCTTGTGAGTTATAATATAATACCTTGGATTAAACCAAGCATTCATAAAACATTAACACATTAAATCTCAATAATGTTTTCCAACATTTGTATCCACCTCATTAGTGTTCCCTTCGTGAGTTGAATTATAATACCTTAGATAGGAACATGTATTCCTCTCAAAATATTCCTATAAAGTTTAATACTATAAACAAGTCACAATAATATTACATGCTTCAAATTTGAGATAGTTTGTGTTAAATTATGATTTACACATCATTTACATACATCCCATCTTGATTTAGTATGATTGATTAGCTTTATACTTACATTTATTTTTATTTTCATACTTCCCATTTTTATTTGGTATGATTGATTAACTTTATTATACATTTTTTTTTCATACCATTTGTTATAACATGTTTACCACTTTATTTTTAAAAAATAATACTTCCTAACTTGATCTAGTATGACTTAAATATTTGTTTATTTGGTGAACTTTTACTTATACATGGTTTGAAATATTTGTTACTTTTACTTTATCATTTTAGTTTACTATATTTACCCATATTTTGTTTTTACACATTTTCCTTCATGATATATTTTGTATTACATTTTGAGATAATTTATATAATTTTCCAAATTATATGATTTTATTTTTAACAATGAATTTGTGTCACATAATGTTATAAAATAAAATATTCATCACATATTTCCCATATAATATACAACAAAAGTAAAATACATGTGTTAGAAAATAAATACATCCATACATCCATCAATAACATCATTACAACTCATACGTTAAGAAAATGTCCATATCAATATATATATATATATATATATATATATATATATAACATATGTTTGATACAACATAATAAAATTAAAAATATAATGTATACAACTCTAAGTATATTATCCATCTTGTCTATCTTGTGTCTAAGCCACACTACCCATAGATGCCTATAATTGACCCTTTATAATAGTATGTTATAACACGATAGTTTAGGATCTCAAATCATCAACCTATCCTTATATATTTTCCACTTGGGCCTACACACATCCAAGATTTATCTCAATCATCATCATCATATGTGAAGATCGATTTAGTGCCTATGCCTAATAGGTTCATGCCTATCCATCTCTAACTCTTGCAAGTAGCTGTAGGCAATCCCTATGTGTCTCTAGCTACATATATGCCTCTCTCACAAATCAAAACCAACTAGCATATGTTTGGGTAAATGGTATGAGAGGGTCTTACATAGTAGTATTATTAGGATAACATAACACCATGTCCAAAATATTTTGATGGGTAGCTTGAAGTATGGCTCCCCATTTGAATTCATCTTTAAACATATCTGTACAACTTAAAAACAAGATATACATAAGATGTCATGTATATATATTTCAAAAACACACACACACACACACACACACACACACACACACACACACACACACACACACACATATATTATATAAATAACTATAGAACTATCAATCTATCCAAAAAATTAAAATATTATAAAGTTGAAGAATTTCTTACTGACATTGATGTTACCAACCAGGGACTCCCTGTAAGCTCAACCATCAAGCACATCCACTATAGGCTACCTATATAACAATACAAATCCTATAAATACCATGTGTGTGCACCATGGTTTCCTCCTCATATACCTCTCTATGAACCATCTATAGCTAGCCTCCACTTTGGGATCTCCTACGTGACTGCTCTCTTTTGTGTCCTCCCCCTTTCATAGTGACTCCATCTCTTAGGTGTTCATGGTGGCCATTGTAGTACCTATTATATATTTGAATCAGCCTCACCTACATCCTCACCATCTACATATAAAATAATGACATCTTCTATCTCATATTGAGCCTCCTTATACTATTTCACTTGACCCACCTATGGTTTCACTAGATGAGACCTAATGGCTAGTATCTATATGCATACTCCTACACCCCTTATACCTCTAGGCTCTCTAACATGTCATTACAAATAAATAATCACTACTAGGGGATCCATAAAATGTGTTAATCCTAAATTTATAGGTATAGTATCTACATGATGTGTCTCCACCCATGAAGTATAATGTCTAGTAATGTACACACATGTCAATCCAATAGTCCACACTAGCTAACTAGTTGTAATGTCAATATAGGGATGTAATATAATATTACCATGAGTAATGGAATAAAATATTAGGGATTTTATGACATCATGAATTTAATTATCTTATCACTATCTCACCACCAAAGGTATCCTATCATCTACCATATGGGGAAATCCAGTTGGTTAGTATGTAGGAACCTATCATATATCCAAGTACTCAATAAAATCATGAGGCCCATAGTATTATACCCTTAAATAATCATATCATACATATCATTAATGAGCTACACCCAAGTAACTAATCCCAAATAATTTAGATCACCCTTGTCTAGGATCGACTGACACAAGGCTACAACATATAATGGTACTTATTGACCATTTTTTACCACAAGTCAAAAAGGGTCAACCCCTTATTGTCAAGACTTGATATAGGGGTGGAACATAGTGTCATATGGTGTGTTTTAATCTATTTTATTTTTTTTAATTACATCATAGCATTGGTCATGATCTAGCTTAGTCTTACATCATTAAGAATCATCTAAGGGGTCAAACCATCATGTCATGTCATATAGCAATGAATAGGGTAGTCTAGTTGTGCATTTTACAAGTATGTTTAAAAAATATTTCAAGCCAAAAATAATACATGGACATGATTATTTTTTTTCCAATATCATCCAATAAAAATATGGTGTCTTGACAAGTTTTTCATCTCAAGATACATGCCTTTAAATACCACCTAATAGTGTGGGATGTGCATAGGAGTGTCAATATTAAGCTATAGTAAGTAGCCATTTGGATTCAAAAAAATTCCCTAACGAGATATAGTTTAAATAAGGATCAATTTTTTTTAATATATTAGGATATTGATCTAGAATATCTATGGCATGTGAGTAAGGTCAATGAGTCAAAAGGTCCATGGGGCAAATAGATGGTGTGCATTCTTGCGTACAAGACATATCAACGATCTATGTTTAAATATTGGGACCCAAGATCAATGACACACATTTGATCACATAGTATAGATACAATAGGGAGATTGAGGTTCAAAGAGTTATAGGATCTTGGGATTAAATTTAATTATTTCAAGTGTCATGATCATGGTGAATAATCAAATCAATGGCACACATTTGATCTTATAGATAAAGATCAATGTCATGTGTTTGATCATAAAGATGAGATTGATGGTGCATGTTAACTCAAAGGTCAAGGAGTTAATATTAAATGCGAATATTCCAAGTGGCATAATATTTGGACCTTGGATTAGTGATCAAAGGCCATCATCAAAACTCAAATAAAAGAGACTCCTGATGAAATTGATAGAGCAAATTCAACTAGATTCAATATGGACAAGATGAGGCTACATGTCTAAATGATGATAGAAAATTTTCAAAATTAAATAAAGAACATGTAAATGGAATGACACATGGTTAGCCATGTAGAATCAAAGGATTTTGTAGTGGATCAAGTACTTTAGACTCATATGCTTCTATGAAATCTTAGTCAAGATCCAAGATAAACATTGACTATCAGGCGTGAAGAGTCAACTTTCAAAAGACCAATTAATGATTACAAATGGTAAATACAAGTGTCTATAATACAACTAGTAGTTAGGAAAATGTCTATGGCTATCATAGTATATGTGTCAGCTCTCCTAATTCAGTTTCAAATTCTTGAGAAATGATCCATAATGAAAATGGTTTCACAAAGGCTAGTTAAAGACTGTATACACCATTTTAGATATTTTTTCATGGTTTATATGGACATTTTTCTTATAAGACATTCAAAGTCTATTTTTGAATTCATCCTCCTACATGTGGAACTAATCTTATAATTTGGATGTGTTTTATTGACCTTTGAACTTCATTCTTTTCTCCTCTCTCTAAAATTATAAAAGTATCTATTATTTTAGCCTTTGTAAGGATATACCACACCTTGTGTGGTGAAGCCCTAATATTTTTTATATTGAAATTTTACTTATAATAATAAATGAAATATACTTTGATTCCATATCACATCTTGTTAATGTATGTAGAGAGATGTATAGTTAATAGCTAAGTGATATCAATCTATCCTTGCTTTATCTTAATCCTTTCATGTTTGATGCAAGTGATCTTAGCATAGTAGATCATATGAAGTGTAGTCAAGTGTATGAAAATATATTAAGTGTATAATGAACCTTAGTATCTAAAACTGATATATGGTCTTATTTACCCTAGATAGTATTCATGCATCTCACACTCATATTGAAATACTAATTCTAGTGAATTATAGAACTCTTAAGCTAGTGTTGTAGGATTTATTTATTTGTGAAGGAAGTATAATGGTCATGTGAAATACATATTTTTGCATCACCCTTTTATAATAGGTTTATTTCATGTAACTTATATCCATTTCCCCCCCATAATAAAATAGTTATTATAGGTGAAAATACATCAAGATATATTCATGGAGCTAGCTCTTAAATATATAGGTTCACTTCCACCATAGGTAAACCCACATACCTGCAAGTGTTCCCATGTTTAGCAAATATGGAATAGGTTTGAACACCGTATTTTAGGGTTCAAGAATTGGTTAGAATAGTTTTAGCACACCTTGTGGGAATAATTGCCTTCAAGACAACTTGTCAAGGTAAATGTTGGTCTTGACAATATTAGTTGCAAATTAGTGTGATAATTAGAATTTGGTGACTCCATCAAGGTAAAATCTAGTTTTAGACCATTGTCCTATTACAAAATTGATCTCATAATTCATATTTCTCACTAGGTGACCCTCTAGTAGAGTTCTCAATTCCATTAATCTAAATATTTATCTTGAACTTCCCCTTAAAGTTCAATATCATTGGCCTAATATGCCCTTTGGAGAACTAGTAGGTTTTTCTCGAGAGGAAGAGGTTTAATAAATGAAATAAATTGAGCAGTTTGAAGAGTTTGAAGAAGATATTGTTAGACCTCATTCCTTCCGTACCTTTAATACTAAAAATCCAATTCATATTAAATAATATGATGTCATTCCTCCTAATGCCATAAACGGTATACCCATATTCAATGGTGAAAGTCATGTTACACCTAATTAACACATTAGGGATGTCTCCAACTTTTTTAGCTTCTACAACATCACTCAAGATAACATTACCATTATACCCCTTATCATGTCCCTTAGAGGGAAGGATATTTACTTTTGTGAAACTCTAGAAGGTGGATGCATCACATCATGGGATGATTTTGGAGTGTTTTTTGCCTCAAAATTTAGAAATGAAAGTGATCATGCCTCTCTCATACATCAGCTCAATATGATCAAAATAGGATCCAAAAAAATAATGCATGACTTCAATTTAAGGTTTCAAAAGACTTGGAATAAATTTTCTCCTCCCATGAGGCAACCTCCTATCTTTGTGTTACCTACCTACTTAAGATCCATAGGTACTAAAATTGCTATTATGCTTCAATCCATGGGTGGTTCCACTCTCCTTGAAGCATAATAAATTTCTATCAAAGTTGAGAATGGTCTCATCTAAGCAGGAAGGTTTCCACCTAAGGTGTTTATGCCTTTATTGTCTTATACTTATACCAATACTCCAGATGTGGCTCAAATTCTTAATTTCAATACCAAACCTAAGGCTTCTCTTACAAAATCAAATAATTCCATGGACAAAGATTCATATATTCAATGGTTAGAAGCTAATATTGGGAGAGGAAATATTTAAAAAGGTGCCTATAAAAATACACCCCCTATCATCAATAATTTGGCAAACAATATGGAAGAGGAAGAGGTCAATGCCAACCTAATTCTAATAGGCCGTCTAATATCTATAATCCCAACTCTACCACCAATGCAAGAGAGATGGTACTAGTACATAGAAACTTGGTGAAAGGAGAAGATTGGAATCAAGGATAATTTATGGATGCAAATGAGAATATAGAGAAAGATATTGGTTCTCAAGTAATTACTCCTCTCCTATCATCTAGGGATGAGGTAATGATGTAAAAAAATGAGGATTGGTAGCCTCAGGGAGAAATCTTCACCAAATTCTTGATGGAAGACACTTTTGTACTCAATCAAGTATCCTCTATTGAATATAATAATAAATCCAAGAGGAAGGCTCTAGGAGGTAAAAATGGAATGCCTATAATATCATCCAATAAAGTATTTGAGGTAAGTGTCAAACATTCTCATAAGGTTAAAGGTAACTATATGATTCATGAGCATGATGATCATAGGTTAATGAATTTAATTGAGCACTATATTGAGAAAAATGGTGTTTTTATCCATACTATTGATGAGGATGCATTGAATGATGACACTCATGAAGTGAATGAGAATGAATTCTGGCAAAGGTTTGATGTCATATGTCACAAGTTTGATCATCTTGGTAATGTTACTAATCATGTGAAGAAGTCTACATCTAATTTGGTTAATTATTATAACAAGTATGTTGGTGATTATCTCAATAATCATCGAGAAAGGTTTCATGTTGTGAATGAATAATAATTCTATCAAAAGCTCAATGCCATGAGGTTGACAAGTTGGTTAAGTCTCCATTTTATCTAATAAATTATATATCTATTATCAATTTTGATAATGAGATTAATAATCATGTTGAAAAGTATTCCATCAAGCATAAAGATGAGGGTCATTTTTCTGATCAAGAATTTTCTATCATGAAGTAATATGATAATTATAGTTCTTAAGAAATTGTAGACATGGGTGATGATGTCAAGGTAGAATTAATTGTACCTCAAGAATATTCAAGAGATCTAATTGATATTAATCCATATTTAAAGGTATTGGATCATGAAGAAGAGGAGCCTCATATTCCAAAACATCAACTACTTGTTGTCTTAGAAGAAGACAAGGTTGAAAGGATTGTCATACATTATAATATGCACTTTTTTAGAGAACATCCAATGGATATGATGGAAATAATAGTTGAAACCTAAATAAATGTTCCTATGGAGAAATAAGGATCCTCCATGAAGGCCCCAATTTTTTCAATTGTATATCTAAGAATATTCAAAGGTGGTAGGCTTCTTGATCACCTATATACACAAGAGATTAGTGATGAGAATGGTCCTCATGTTAGGATACTTTCATGGAGTGATAAATATGCCAATGGAACCATTTTTTACCCTAGTTGAGTTATTATCAAATGTTTCACCTAAAGAGTGATTTTTTTGTAAACAATAGATTAGGTTTGTGTTATGTTTTTTGTTGTTGTGTGTGTTGTGTTCTTGAAGTGTTCTAGTTGAACACATGTGAGTTTCTTATTTTGTATTGTTCTTTTTGTTTTAAATTGTTTGGTGTGTTATTTTAAGGAAATTTGTATGTTAAACCTATGTATATGTGAGTCTATAACCCAATGTATAGGATTAGGCAACTGGTCATGGCATAACAAGTATCCCACCCTTATGAAATCTCCAATAATGTTGACCATTTTTACCACAAGTCAAAAAAGGTCAACCCCGTAGAGTCAAGACATGATATGGGGGTGTAACATAGTGTCATATTTTATGTTTTCATCTATTTTATGTCATTTAATTCAATTATAACATTGGTCATGATATAGTTTATTCTTATGCCGTTTGGAGTCATCTATGGGGTTAGAACATCATGTCATGTCACAAAAGAATGAATAGGGAAATTTAGTTGTACATTTGAAAATTATGATTAGAATACATTTTAGGATAAAAATAATAGAAGGAAATGATGATTTTGGTGTCAAGATCATCCCCTAAAAATATGGTGTCTTGACGAGTTCTCCATCTCAAGATACAAGCCTTTAATGAGTAGCTAACATTATGGGACATGTGCAAGAGCATCAATATTAATCTAGAGTAAGTATCCATTTGGATTAAAAAATCATTAACAAGAGCCAATATAAATTAGGATTGATAATTATAAATATCTTAGGGCTTGATCTAGAAGATATATGGCACATGAGGAAGGTCAATGAGTCGAAAGGTCTTTAGGGTAGACCAATGGTGCACATTCTTATGTACAATGCATATCAATGATTTGTGTTTAAAGACTAGGACTCAAGATTAATGACATGAATTTAATCATGTAGTGTAGATATAGTAGTGTGAGTGAGGATCAAATAGTTGAAGGATATTTGGATTAAATGTTGTTGTTCCAAGTGTCATGGTTAAGGTGAAAAAATAGATCACCAACACACACTTGATCTTAAAGATAAATATTAATGGAATGCATTCAAATGTGTAGATAAGATCGATAATATGAATTGAGTCAAAGTTTAAGGAGATTAAATTCAATGAAAAAATTCCAAATTTCATAATCTTAGGACCCCAAATCAATGATCAATGGCCAACATTGAAAGTTGAATCAAAGAGACTCCAGAGGAAATTGACAGATCAAATTTGATTAGATTTTAGATATAAAAGATGAGGCTACACATCCAAATGATGATAGGCATGTTTTAAAATGAAATAGATAACATGGTAAGGGAATAACACATAGTAATCTATGAATGATGAAAATATTCTATATTAGAGCAAATAGTTTAGATTCATATGCCACCATGAAACCTCAGTCAAGATCCAACATAAATAGTGACTATGGATGTGAAGAGTTGAAGTCTAAAAGACAAATGAATAACTAAAATGGTAAATACAAGTGTCTAAAATATAGATAAAATCTAGGAAATTGTCTATGACTATCATAGTATATGTGTTGAGACTCCTAATTGAGTTTTAAATTCTCAAGTTATGATCCATGATGAAGACATTTTCACAAAGGCTAGTTGAAGAGTGTCTACACCTTTTTGGAGAAATTATCATGATTTATATGGACATTTATCTTAAAAAAAATTCATTGTATATTTTCAAATTCATCCTCATGTATGTGTAGATCCTCCTATCAACTAAAGATGTGTTTTAGTGATCTTTGAGCTTCATTATTTTCACCTCTCTATGAATTCTATAAGTAGATGCCATTTTGGCCTTTGTAAGGATATACCACACCATGTATGGTAAAGCCCTACTAGTTTTGGCATTTCACTTTGCCTTATAAAAATAAATGAAATGTATTTTGATTTCATATCTCATCTTGTTAAAGTGTATGAAGAGATGTGTAGTGAATATCTAAGTGATGTCAATCTACCCTTGCTTTCTCTCAGTCCTTCCATGTTTGATGCAAGTGATTTTCACCTAGCAGGTCATATAAAGTTTAGTCTAGTGTATGAATATGTCATAAGTGTATAATGGGCCTTAGTATCTATAGCTAATATATGGTCTTAATTACCTTGGATAGTCTTCATGCATCATACCTTCATATTGAAACACTAATATTAGTGCATTATAAAACTCTTAGGCTATTATTGTAGGCAAAATTTCTTTATGAAATAAGTAAAATGTTCATGTGGAATAAATATTGGTGCATCATCCTTTTATAATAGATTTATTTCTTGAAAATTTTATCCCTCCCCCCCAGAATAAAATAGTTATCATAGGTGAAAATATTTATAGATATATTTAGGGAGCTAGCCCTTAAATCTAGAGGCTCACTTCCACCATAGGTACACCGACATACATAGAAGTGTACTCATGTTGCCTAAATTGAGAAGAGGCTTGAACACCCTCTTCTAGGGTGCAATATTTTGTGACAATAATACCTCCCCATCTAGATTTTGACTTAGAACATGTAATATCATAAGTTCTATCATGGCCTTCTAGATATCCTAGAATGGTAGAGATATTTAAATAAAATAATTAGACCCATAACCTAGGGTATATCTTATCTGAGATAGTCACCCAATGGGATAAGGCTCATATCTCCTCCTTGACCTCTAGTGCATCATAAATGATGGGATTCTAAACAATGGGCAATATATGAAAAGCATAGAAATCCTCTAAATTGATGCCACCTTTATGGTATCCCCATCTACCTCTCATTATAAAGTGTTAGCCAATATCTTATCGACACTGAGAGTGATCTTTGGCATCTCCATGATGCCTCTAAATATGAGGGAGACTATCTATTCTCAGTCCACATCTGATAGTTACTCTAATAAATTTGTTAGCCAAGATACATCCATTATGAACCAAAATATTTTTGTCTCTATTAAATGTCAAAAACATATAATTTATTAGATCTCAATATATAAATGATATATACATTATTAAAATTCTCAAATTCATAAAAGATAACAACTTCATCAAAATGTTTTAACTTTTTTTCTATTTTTCACCTTTTCTAACATAGTTAACCATTTTAATACTAAGTGAACCCTGCCAACTCTTCCACCAACTATATCAACTATATTTTACTAACATAGTCATCCATTTTATACTAATTTTGACCTTTCCCCATATTTACCAACTAAATCAACATTTTTCTATGTAGTCGACCCCATTTAACAAACTACATTGGCCCCCTACTACATACTAAATCAAACAGCATGCACTAAGTCATCTTTGTAAATTTTAAAACTAAGTCAATCCTCTATTACACATTCAACCACCCCCAAAAATACTAAGTCAACCTTATGCTACACAATCAACCACTTTCTTATCTCTCACTTTTTCCAACTAAGTTGGTTGGTTTGACTATGTTAAAAATTAATGGTGACTTTTCAGTCATTTACCATAAATTCCTTAGGCATTTATTGGTCTGATTCTTTCCTACCCAATATCTCACTTTGTTCTTAGTTTACATAAAAAATTATTATGGTAATTTTCACTACCTACATTTTACCTAACACCCATTTTTATTTACCTAGATTAATTTTAATAAAAAAATTTAAGCTAATACACCACCTACATAAGCTTCACTAGCTACAGCCATTAGGTATCCTCAATGTCATATTTTCCATCTCCTCATCATGGTATCTCTCTAGGATCCTCTAGGTCTGTCAAAGTTATATTTTATTATAATATCAAAATTATAGATGAATTAATTTTTACCCTATTTATTGTTACCGTTCAAAATTATTTACATATAAACTATTGACCACCAAATTCTAGTTTTTGTCCATAAATTTGCTTCTACTTGCTCTTTTTCTAAACCAAACGATGTTTTCAAATCCTAACATTGTAGATATATTTTATACATATTACATGTATACTTTATATAAAGATCAAATTTTCACTTATTTTACAAGTTCACTTAATATTCTTTACATTGGACACCTCTACATTTCTCTCACTTAATTTCTACTCTACAACAATATGGTAAGTAAAGGTATGTATTTTTCAATTTTATCATTTCATTTATCTTATTCAATTTTTATTGTAGTTTAATTAGCTCAACATTTTATGTTTTTGTGTTTTATTTACAAATCACAATCTCATGTTACAACTATGTGACATATGATGAGCTTCAAGTGGGGTATAAGTATACAAACAATTTTTTTAAATTTTATTAACTACTTATTCTTTCTCTCTTGTAGGAACCCATAAAGTATCAATCTATCTGAGTGTACACCTTAAAGTGTACACTAAGAAAGGGATGGATAGACTATTGGTGCTTTTTAAGGTTGTTTTTCCTTATACCACCACTTACTACCAACACAAGTCCCTCTTATACATTTCCCTAAGATTTGACACCTCCATTACACACTCCTATAAGAAATTCACCACCTCAAATATTCCATACATAATCCAAAACCTCTTTCTACCATCCTCTAAACATAATCATATGGGTGAAACTTGTTCTGATAATTGAACGCATTACAGGACTAGGTTAGCCCAACTAAATTAGTCTAGGACCTAACTATTCTATTTCCTAAACAACTAGGTTGAATTGGATGACAATGTCATCTAAATTTTTTGAAGGGTTTAGGATTATACACACACATGCACACATGCATGCACGTATGCACACACACACACACACACACACACACACACACACACACACATGCACACACACACGCATGCACACATGTGCACATGCACACACACACATACATATATCCTTCACCTCATTCAAAATAGATATAATCATTCATTTTTTTAACCTTATTTGCTTATCCATCATTCTAATTCAGGAATCACTACTTAGGGTTTCATACATCCTTTATAGAGAAGAATCTTTTCTTATGGGAAAATTAATTTTTATGCATATGAGAAGTTTTGTATCCTAGAGATGAACTATATTTTTTATCCTTAAAAACCTCAACAACCTCTTATAAATCATCATTAGCCAAGGGATATATTGAGGCTTGATGGGTTCATATTCAAAGTTAATATTCCTAACTCTTAATCCTATTTTATTAATAGATAGATTTACATGTATTGTCTTATGAACATATTTATTTTTAAATACTTAGGATTACCTCTACATTTTATTCAGTAGATTTTATCTTTTCATATTATCCCCCATTTATGCCACAATATTTGGTGAACACTAGATTAAATTTATTTTACCTTGTTATAAAAAATATGACTTAACTAGGGTTATTGTGTTGTATTGCTCAACTAGAGGATTTCAAACCCTCTCTAGTGATATTTTATTTTAATATACCCTTTATTTAGGTCTATCATATTCATATTGGTCATCACTTAGATTGTCTAAATATACCAATAAGTGAAATCACTAGTTTAACTTATCTTCTTAGATCTAGGATTGATTTATAGATCAACGTCACTTTCCATTTTATACAATATCTACATTAATTTTAACTATAGGTCTCACTATGGGTGTTGTAAAAATTGGGGTCAAAAGTTCAACTCAAACTTTAGTCACTCCTAATGTAACAAACTCAGGGATAAGTGTTCCTTCTAAAGCTTTAGCACATGCACGTTATGAAAGTTACCATTATTTTATTCCTTTTATTGTTAGTATCGTTACTACTAAAATAATTTACTATGATTCAAATAGTTAATTTTTTCAAGGATCAACCCAATCCCCTTTGAATCATTCATTTATTTATAATATTTCTATTCAAGGTACCACATGAATTGAGGTGCATTTTGAGGACCTAGTTTCTAAATCTATTTTTATTACTAAATCAACACTAGCAAGGCATTCCACTCAGTTGGGGATGTCCATTACAAAGGTAACCCAAAATAAATGTTTAATAACTATTATACATAAGACCCCAAATAGAGCCAAGTATATTCTAGAGACTCCCCCATTAATAAAGATGACAACTTGGTGAAAGGATATACCTACATTTATTAAACCCTTTGTATCCTCCACTTACTTTTTCATGACCAATATTACACCTATAATGCTAATGTGACCACCAGATAAACTTTCATTGTCCACTTCCTCATCTTCAACCTAAACTATTGAGTGGAGTCTTATGGTGCTCCATCCATGGACACAACAAATAAATCAAGAAGAACTAAAAATGAACTATTTAATTATCACAAAAAAATAGAATTATCCATGCATTTTTATAAGGTAACAAATACATTGAAGAGAGTGAGGAAGAAAACAATAAAGGTTTAGGCTAATCCTATTGAACTAGAGAAACACAAGGGATAATTTTTATTGATAAATAAAATAAACATAAAACCTAGAGATGATTATTATTTTTGAATAATAACCTATTACAATGGTTGTTTGAACTAGGTGGATACTTCACTAGATGCTTATGATACTAAAATAGTTTAAAATTATATTATAGGAGAAGAATGTGGGTTACCAAACACATAATTGATAATGTCTAGAGTTATGATAGGAATCTATACCATATTATGATTTCCATTAGGTTAAAAAGAGCATAATATCAACAAATATGGGGATATGTGGTTAAGTTTCATGAATCAATGAAATATTAGGATGGAAAGTTAGGATTTATCAACAAAGCTACTAGGTTGAAAACACACCATCACCTAAAATTGATGCTTGCATCTGATTTAACTCTTCCATAATTTTTTGAAATTAACAAGAGGCCCCATATAGGAGAGTGGCACCAATAAATGTATGGTTTGATTTAAAAATTTATAAATAAAGAGCATAGATCTATTTAAGTTCTCAGATATATAAATATTAAACGTATGCTTACACCACAAAGACATTTTTCAACAAACCCATTTTTGAGAGATTATTTCAAGTTACATTTGATAGTTTTAAGGAATATGTAGAGATCAATACTTACAATAATAATTATTAGATAGTACAATTTGTCACATCTTCCAAATATAAGGTGGCTCAAGTAGAGACACTATATGCCATTTTCAAGTCTTCCATTATTGTACATTGCAATTTGATGGATAAAATTACATTGTTATTCAAAAAAATTTTGATTGATTTTGAGAAAATTGAGATGGATTTTAGAGAAAGAATACGTTAATATTAAATTCTAATAGGAAAATGAGAGTAATCACAATTTTCTATACCTTCATTATATTAATATCAACCCTAGTCACCTTAGTTTTAACCCTTGATAACTAAGTCTATGTTATCAATAAATAATATACTATAAACTCCAACCAAATCGATGCTAGTAATAACATCGATCTTATTTTAAACTCTGTTGATAATAACTATTCATTTTACTTCAGTAGGAGATTATATAGTGAAACTTTAGTTCTTTGAATCAAAATTAAATGTGTGTTGGTAGTTATAACTAAGACTTCATATAAATATTAGCTACAAATTATTTTATATGATAAAGTGTTTTGGGTCTAAATTTGGAATACATTTAATATGTTGTATTCATTCATGTCTTACATGATTTTTGACACGTAGTCCCAATTTAGAAAATGTAAAATTAGATTGATATTTGAGGATGAGGCATCCCAATATGAAGATATAAGTATATGTTGCTTAAACATTGTAAATGGGGGAGAATTCATTAATATAATCAATAAAGTTATTGGATTGTTATGTATGTTTGTGTTGAAGTGTTATCTCTTCTAGTTTTTTTGTGCCTTATTAGGAATTTCCAATAAGTTAACATAATCTATAATAGGCTATGTGACTATTTATTCTAAAGCTATTCAAATTGGAAAAAAAATAGTTTAAATTATCATTGATTATTTAATTTGGTCAATAATTCAGATGACAATTTATGTGACGGTTCCACCCCAATTGATGATAGAACTTTCAAGAGCCATAACTTTTGCACCATAGCTCGAATTGACTCTCCAAATGAACTATTGGAAAGCTAAGAATGAGGAGAATGTGGGGAGATGGCATGGATCTCTGGTCAATGGATTTTGAACCCTAAAAACTAAATGGAAGTGCCCCAAATTTTAATATTAGTAGTACAGTCTAAAAATAGTAAATTTATAATAATAGTAATTCCTCAAATTTTGTATTATTTTAAATCATGGAAGTCAAACCACTTAATCTCCCTTGATATTGGTGACCTTCCACATCCTCCGCATACTTAAAAAATGTGTATAAACTCAGATGTGACCTGAAATGGAAATCAGACATCTCTTCCTAGAGATAAACATATAGTTGTATTACAATCTTGAGTAATAAAATATCTCTTCTAAAAGAATTCATTGTTACTATATTTTTTTTGTGTTCATGAAAAAAATTTCAAATAAAATATATATGTTTTGGATCATTGGTATTAGATCAATTTTTATTGAGAGTGTATGATCCTAAGGATGAGGTCAGGCTATAAGAAGCTTGGGTGGAAAATAATAGAGCTTCCAGACTATCCACCTATTCACTCCAAATGACTTCAAATGATAGTTGACACCAAGACATCTAATCCTTTCAAGGAAATGGTTAATGAATCCCTCTAATGGAAACATGCATATATGCTACAATAATTTACCTAAATTCTCTAACAACTCTTAATGGGAAATTTTGGATCCACATCTACACTTCTTGGCTCCTCATACATGGAATGTTGTTTCAATTCCCCAACACCCTTCAATGTTCAGGTGAATTTTGATAATCTTACATTTTAAGGTAAAATCAATGCTGATGTAGTAGAAAATTGGTTGGATCAATTATCTTCCTAATTCTCTGTAAATAAATTCATCAATAGAGAAAAGATCACTTTTGCTATTTTAAAAACATCATTGCCCATGAAAAATTAGTGGAAAGTGTACAAAAATAGGTTTAGTATAGATGACATTGGCCTTGAGGTGGAAATTACCTAGGATGATTTCATGGAAGTGGTAAAGGAAGATTATTATCCCATTAGAGCATATGATGATCTGTACATACAATGTCAATAACTTCACCAAGGTAAGGACCAATCTATTCAAGATTACATAGAAAATTTTAATTCTTTGTCTACAAGATTGGGCACCCAAGAAAGTGAGAAACACAAGAGTTTCAAATATCATGGTGGAATATAATGGTACATATGGGGAGAAATGTAATTCTTCAATTTGTAAACCCTCAATGAGGCATACAAGTTCATAATGAAGATTGAGCAGAAGCATGGTATAAAGAATATGAAGAGTCATCCTTCAAAATGAAAAAGTGATAAGGAAGGTCAAACATGAGGCCAAAATTGGAAGCAAAAATATTTTCAAGATAAGAAACCCCAGAAGAGGAAGGCTAGAAAATGTTGTGATTACCACAAAAATAGAACTCACTCCAAAGAAGAATGTTGAGCCATCAAGTCACTAATTTTTGAGTCACAATACTTGACATCTACTAATCTATCTCATACACAACCTACAGTTGAAGAGGATGAAGAAGATACTATTGATGCTAAGCCTGACACCATCATCACTTCATCACAAACCTATAAGGAAAGGCTAGATGACAAGGAAAGACTATTTCACTCCAAATTATGGGTAAAAGGTAAGCCTTTACATTTCATTCTTGATAGTGGGACTCAAAAGAATTTAATCTCTACTAAATTTGTGAAAATTCTAAATATATCCATGAAGCCTCACCCAAAGCCATATAGTATTGGATGGTTGAGTCCAGGGAGAGACCTCTATGTCACCCATCAGTGTCTTCTTTCATATGTAATAAAACCTTTCCAAGATGAAGTATTGTGTGATGTAGTCAATCTAGATGTTTGTGATGTACTCCTTGGTAATCCATTCATGTATGATCGACATGGCATCTATGAATCACAAACCTAAAGAATCACCCTTACTCTTGGAACATGATGTTATAAGGTACTAGAGGTACCACCTCCCACATCTATCTCCCTAATAAGTGCTAATCAATGTAATATATTGGTGGAAAAGATAAAGCAATTCATTCCCATGGTGGTCAAACCACAAAAATCCAAGAAGGATGATGTTGAAGTCCTGACTACACAATTAAAACAATAACAAAAGTAGATGGGACAAATCACAAGAGAATATGATGACTTATTCAAGTCACCCATAGGAGTTTCACTGCATTTGTAGGTAAAACATTCTATCAATTTGACCCTAGGATCACCTTTACCTAACAGTCCTATGTATCATAGATTAGTTTGGGAGAATGATGAGATAAAAAGATAGATTCAAGAATTTATCCATAAGGGTTACATCAAGACAAGATCTTCATCGTGTGCTATCCCAATTGTCTTGGTATGAAATAAAGATAGAACATGGAGGCTTTGCATTGACTATCAAGCCTTGAATAAAATCACTGTGAAGAATCACTACCCTCTCCCTAGGATTTATGACCTACTAGAACAACTCTATGGTGTGAAGTTCTTCACCAAAATTGATCTCAAATATGGCTATCACCAAATTCCCATTGATCCCAATGATGTCTGGAAGACTTCATTAAAATCTAAGGAAGGTTTTTTTGAATGGTTGGTTATGCCTTATGGATTAACTAACGTACCTATAACCTTCATGAGGATGATGGATGACATCCTATGACCCTTCACCAACTCATTTTTGGTTGTGTACCTAGATGACATAGTCATATATAGAAGAAAATGGGAGGAACATCTACAACATGTTTGTAAGGTGATTCAAAATCTTTGGGAACACAAGTTGTATGCAAATCTCAACAAATGCACATTCAGGATGAGAACAATTCAGTAACTCAGGTACATTGTGAGTGAGGAAGGGGTCCATGTTAATCCATTCTTTTTTAGGTTATTCAAGAATGGCCTACACCAAGGACCCTCATAGAACTTCACATCTTCCTGGGTCTTGAAAATTTCTATCACAGGTTTATTCTTGTATTTTTACATGTTGCTTGGTCACTAATCCAAGTGACTAAAGGAGGAGCTAAAGCTACATTTTAGTGGGGTGAAATATAAAAAAGGGCATTTTAGAATTTGAATAATAGACTTTGGTCAACCTATTTTATTGTCTTGCCAAATTTACATTAACATTTTGAGTTGATGACAGATGCATCTAAATATGCCATGGGAGCTATCATCATGCAACATGGCCATCTTGTTATATATCATAGTGAAACTTTCACTGATACAGTCCAGAAATATCTGACATATGATAAGGAGCTCTATGACATTATGTAAGCCTAAAAATAATGAAAACACTACATCTTTAGGAAAGAGATAGTCATCCACTGTGATGTCCCTTACTTAGGGGCTCTTTTTCTACAATTAAATCTCTGATCTGGATACAAACTTGCAGAATATCAATTCAAATAAACAAATTACCACAATATAATTTCTTATTTATTTGCTCAGACTATTACAATAGATCTCTGTCATGCACCTCAAAGTATATTACAATACTATTTTAAAACCCTGATCTTGTGCAAATCTAGAAACAAATATGAATCTGGAAGTCTCAACCTGCTGTGTCGAACACACAGTCACCAGTGTCGGTCGATATACTACCGACGTCGGTCTCTGTAGGTCCTTATCTGCTGACGTCGGTCCTCAGATGGCCGATGTCGGTCACTGGGGATCTCTGTCTGCCAATGTCGGTATTTGCATGGATCTGTATGGACTTCGTACAACTGCCAATTTAGCATAACCTATCTATTTGATCCCTGATCTAGAAATCTATGGTATCTAATACAATAGATCTCTCTCTGTATAATTTATTGAAATAAAAACTAAATAAAGAAAATACTTGGAAAGCTCTGTGATAAACTTCTGTGTGAAGTTATCTCTCAAATACCTATAATACTATGATAACTTCTGGGTGAAGCTATCTCTCAAACCTAAAACCTCTGTGGTAACTTCTGGATGAATCTATCTCTCAATTTGGCAATAGATCAGCTGATATTTCATAGCCTCTGAATCACACACAATGAAGAGTTGACATTCTCCACTGCAAATGGAATCCTGGAGCCTTGGCTCAGTGTTCTCAGGGAAAACCCTTAGCAAAATCTGTCTTCAATTCAATAATCAATTCATACATAATCAATAATGGCCTCCATTTGAAACCCTTATACCCTCAAAAGATATGCTTGCCCTAATTAGGGTTTCTTAAATTAGCATTAGGGTTTCTAATTTAAAATTAGACCAAATAATTAATATTTGTTTAAATCAATCAAATATTAATATCGCCCTCAATATATGTCAGATCCTCAAACTGATCGAAGCTGGTGAATTAGGGAGTGATTCTGCACATGGACATACCAAAATAAGGGTGCTCTGTTGCATGTCAAATATCCCTAAATAATAGGAGCATCAAGCAAACATGTTTGAAAGACCCCGAATGAATGCCCACTGAAACCATTCTGCAAATTGAAGTTAAGCCAATCTCCATTATAACCCTCTATCCATCCTATTATCCTATGAAGGTCGCATAATAGGCTAATCATGAAGTCTGCCAATGTCCCCTAGGACATGACAATCTGCCCCTCCTAAAATTGCTTGTCCCCAAGCAATCTTAGAACAATGAACCACTCGATCCTCCTGGATCCCAATTTTAGTCATGATCTACACCGATGAAAATCAATGAAAACACCTACAATATCATTAGTAGTATAAAAAAGAGGAACCCATAATCAAGTTGGCAAACACAACTCAACCAATCTCTGAAATCACAACTGCCCTGTATGTGTCGATACTATAGGTTGTGTAATTGGCAACTGCAAATTCCATCTACAAAAGATGATGTTAATCCATCCCATAACTGATCCCTCTGTAACAGTGGCACAACCACCTGTACCACACTATCAAATGCATGAGAAGAATCAATCTAGAGACTCGACTCCACTGGTATCCCAAACTCCTCAGAATCAGGTACTCCCAAGTCCTGAATATATGTGTGAGCCTCAACCACATGCTCCTCATAAGCAGCTATAGAAACATACTCATCACCAACACTCAGTGTACTAACATTTGAGTACACCTCCACACTCTGAATGCAAGCATCAGACTCATCCTCACTGTCTAACTCCTGAGTTAAACTCACCTTAAGACAAAGCTCATCCACAACATCCTCAACTACTCCTACCTATGAAGATAATGTAGATAAATCATTACCTGAAGATGTGTTAATATCTCCCTGTACTGGATCAGCATGACTGTCAAACTCATCATGTAAGTTGTTGCATGTCATAGGGAAAGCACTATGATCCTTAGGCCTATTAATTAAACTCTTTAACCACATACAAGCTCTAGGTGAGACATTTTTCCCTTTTGTCCAGACATACCATAAATCTTCTACCAAAAGTTTAGAAATTTTATCCTCCTCCTCAAACAAGATTGTGAACATGATAGAGTGCATTGATGCTAATACATCATTAGAATGAAAATCATCTAAAATAGTCCAAAATATTTTAAACATCCTATGAATGTCACCAATACAACCTACTAACATCATAAGGTTTTCAAATCCATACCTTGCAAATATTTCAAGTAATCTTGCCCTCTTAGAGAAATGAGGGTCTCTAATGTCATCCAACTTTTCAAAGCTTTTTACCATGGTGTGAAGTACGTCTCTCATAATCTGATCATCATTAAAATCAAAGCCAACTATGATCCTCATGATTTCACTAATGCAAGAGAGAGCTGCAAGTCTTACCACCTCATCACGATGTCTCAATAAATGGGGCTTCACCAACGAACCAAATGCTAGAGATAGCGTTGTTTGCATCTCATAAGAATTTGACTGATCAACCTTGCTTAAATAAGTTTCCAACTCCTCCAAAGTTTTTAGAATGTCCTCTGCTTGCTGACATGGATTATCTAATTTCTTCTTTGTATTGTGCATGCTTTCTTCCAAATCTTTGACCCCTTTTAGAGCCATACTGATAATCAAATTGACCCTGAAACTACCCAACAGGATGGCAAGACGTTAGCTCTAATGTGCCCAACAAGAGGGCAGGAATTTGGCTCTGATACCACTGTGATGTCCCTTACTTAGGGGCTCTTTTTCTACAATTAAAGCTATGATCTGGATACAAACTTGCAGAATATCAATTCAAATAAACAAATTACCACAATATAATTTCTTATTTATTTGCTCAGACTATTACAATAGATCTCTGTCATGCACCTCAAAGAATATTACAATACTATTTTAAAACCCTGATCTTGTGCAAATCTAGAAACAAATATGAATCTGGAAGTCTCAGCCTGCTGTGTCGAACACACAGTCGCCAGCGTCGGTCGATATACTACCGACATCGGTCTCTGTAGGTCCTTATCTACCAACGTCGGTCCTCAGATGGCCGATGTCGGTCACTGGGGATCTCTATCTACCGATGTCAGTATCTGTGTGGATCTGTATGAACTTCGTACAGCTGCCAATTTAGCACAACCTATCTATTTGATCCCTGATCTAGAAATCTATGGTATCTAATACAATAGATCTCTCTCTGTATAATTTATTGAAATAGAAACTAAATAAAGAAAATACCTGGAAAGCTCTGTGATAAACTTCTGTGTGAAGTTATCTCTCAAATACCTGTAATACTATGATAACTTCTGGGTGAAGCTATCTCTCAAACCTAAAACCTCTGTGATAACTTCTGGATGAAGCTATCTCTCAATTTGACAATAGATCAGCTGATATTTCACAGCCTCTGAATTGCACACAATGAAGAGTTGACGTTCTCCACTGCAAATGGAATCCTGGAGCCTTGGCTCAGTCTTCTCAGGGAAAACCCTTAGCAAAATCTGTCTTCAATTCAATAATCAATTCATACATAATCAATAATGGCCTCCATGTGAAACCCTTATACCCTCAAAAGATATGCTTGCCCTAATTAGGGTTTCTTAAATTAGCATTAGGGTTTCTAATTTAAAATGAGACCAAATAATTAATATTTGATTAAATCAATCAAATATTAATATCTCCCTCAATATACATTGGATCCTCGAACCGATCGAAGCTGGTGAATCAGGGAGTGATTCTGCACATGACCATACAAAAATAAGGATGCTCTGCTGAATGTCAAATATCCCTAAATAATAGGAGCATCAAGCAAACATGTCTAAAAGACCCTGAATGAATGCCCACTGAAACCATTCTGCAAATTGAAGTTAAGCCAATCTCCATTATAACCCTCTATCCATCCTATTAGCCTATGAAGGTCGCATAATAGGCTAATCATGAAGTCTATCAATGTCCCCTAAAAAGGGGACATGACATCCACACTAACCATAGACCATTGGAATTCATCTAGACATAGAGCAAACTATGAAATGAGAAGCACCAAAAGTGGGCCACATCTCTTCATCAATTCCATCTAATAATCAAACACAAAAAGGGGATATTAACTATGGCTACATATTTTCTAAGCTACCCACCAATTATTTCACTCACAATAGTTCTTGACCTGTACAAACATGAGACTATCATATGGGGTGCTCTATATGAAGCAGATCTTGCATTTGCTAATACATGTCACATGCTTAAAAAAGGTAAATATGTTTTTTATTTCTATTTAGAAGATAATGTCCTCTATCATATGGTGTACATCTATGTTTTATTTTTAGAGTAATATAAGATGATATGGGATGCACATTTCAGTAGGATAGCTAGACACTTTGGTGTAGAAAAGACATTGGCAGTTCTTTAAAAACACTTCTACTAGCCCCATATGTGAAAGGATATGGAAACATATCTCAAATCTTGCACCCTATGTGTGATATCGAAGCTAACAAATACAAAGCAAGGATTTTACATGCCATCGCAATAACTAACCAAGCGTTAGGAAACTATCTCAATGGATTTTCTCTTAGGTTTGCCGACATCAAAACATGGCAAGGACTATATTTTTGTTTTAGTTGATAATTTTTTAAAAATGGCTATCATGATTGGTTATAAGAAAAATATATCTATTACAGAAACTACTCAACTATATTTTAGTCATGTATGGCTCAATTTTGGTCTCCCCAAGTCCATTATCTTAGATCTAGATAGCAGGTTCCTAAGCATCTTCTGGTCCACTCTATGGAATATGATGGATACCAAGCTAATGAAGTCCATATCCTTCCATCCATAGACTAATGGTCAGACAAAGGTGGTGAACCACTTGATTGTTTACATGATTCAGATTTATCACTCCAAACATCCATGCATATGGGATGTGGGGCTTCTTTTCATATAACGTGGATACAATCAGGCCCTACACAGCTCAACCAAGCAGAGTCTATTCCATGTATGCTTTGGGTTCCAACCCATGACACCAATTGATTTAGTCATTCCATTCTCCACCATCAAATACACACCTCAAGGAAGATATGAGGCAACAAAAGTAGCATAGTTCATTGAACAAATGCAACACATCTAATAGCAAGTTCATGATATCTTGGAGAAGATGAATTAGAAGTATAAGCAGTGCCATGACAAACATAAGATTACACACCATTTTGTTATGGGTGATAAGGTTTAATTATAGCTTTATCAGGAACAACTTATAGGACCACATAAAAAAAATTGGCCTCTACAATATGGTCCCTACACCATCACTATAAAAGTTGGAGAAAATGCTTTTGAGTTAAACCTACTAGCCTACCTTGGTCTACATCCAATATTCAACATGGAGATCCTTAAACCATATCATCCACCTCTGTTGGACACTTCAATCATAGTAGAATATCTAGACATTAATGAGCTTGATCCATAGAGTTTTTCTCCAGTGGAGGAGGATCAGGTTGTGGATACATGGATGAATAAAAAAGAGGATGCTCTATTCTACTTTATCAGGTGGTCAAAAGGGGCCAGCTTAGCAACCAAGGTCAGTGTCTCATAAAAAGTCAAATTAGAACACAACTACCACATTTGATGATTAACATTGATGCAATGGGTACCATTGATTCTCAAGGAGGGAGGAATGATCTGGGCAATAATTCAGGTGATAATTTGGGTGATGGTTCCACCCCAGTTGATGACAGAACTTTTGAGAGCCATAACTATTTTATCGTAGCTCTAAATGACTCATCATTTAAACCATTGGAAAGATAAGAATGAGGAGAACATGGTGAGATATGATGGATCTTTTCTCAATGTATTTTTACCCCCAAAAACCCAAAATAAGTGCCCAAAATTTCAATTTTAGTAGTGTTGTATAAAAATAATAAGTTTTTAAAAATAGTAATTCATTTAATTTTGTATTGTTTTGAATCATGAAAGTCAAACCAATTAATCTCCATTGATATTGGTGACCTTCCACATCCCTCCCTACTTTAAAAATGTGTATAAACTAATATGTAACCCAAAATGGAAATCAAACATCTCTTCTTAGAGATAAGCATATAGTTATATTACGATCTTGAGTAATAAAACATCTCTTCTCATAAAACTCATTGTTACTATGTTATTTTTGTGTTCTTAATACATTTTTATACAAAAAATTATATGTTTTGTATCATTATTGATCACACTTATTACTTATTAAATGTATGGATGTGTTATGTGTATACACATATTAATTTTATCATTTACTAACACTTTTCTCTTGTAGGAACCTAACGAGTCTTAATTTCTCTGAGTGCACACTTTAAAGGGTGCACTGAAAAAGGGTTTACCAAAACTTTAGTGCTTCACAATATTTTATGACCCTATACCATTACTTAAAACCACTACAATTAATTTTTATCCAAATCCCTAACTAATTAAAAATTGAAAACTGCTTATACAGTCTTCCAAGAAATTTACCATCTAAAATATCCCATAACTAAGAAAGCATCTTTTTCTTCATTGTATGACTATGTCAGCCTTGTTTATATTTTTGTGAATTGAATGCATGTTACAAAACTTTTTTGCCCCAAATGGCATAGTTTGATCCCTAACAACTCTATTTCCTTCCAAAAAAGATCAACCTAGCTGACCTTGTCGACAAAATTCTTAGAAGGGTTTATGGTATTTCTTTGGCTATAAATACCCCATTAATTTTGTTTATATATAAAGGATCATTTATTTACACATAATTACATATTTAAAATCTATTTATACTATCATTTTATGATTTCATTGCTTAGGGTTTTGTCTTGGAGTAGTAGCATTTGTACTGTGAAGGTCTTGGATGCATATGAGAATTATTGTAGCCTAGAGATGATTTATCCTTGTGATCCTTACAAACCAAAAAAACCTCTTGAAAAATACCATTATCCAAGGGAGAGATTGAGGAATGGCATGTTCACTCCAATAAGTTATGTATTCCTAGCTCTTCATTTTATTAGGTAGGTGTTGTGTAGCTAATGGATTAAATTATATCTCTCCTTGCTTATATTGGTTCTATATTGTCTTGAATGTAATTATATTTATTTTTTATATGTTTATTATCTTCCTACATTTATGCTACAAAAATTAGTGATAACTAGAGTAGATTGTATGTTCAATTATTATATTATATTGTATGTTCATTTAGTATATTAGCTAATTTTCTTTCATTAATAAGACTTATATAGGTTTATTGCATAATGTTATTTGATTAGAGGCCTTGTAAACCTCTCCTTTGGTATTTTTTAGTGAGATATACCTTATTTAGGTTTAGTAGATATATAATTGGTCATGACCCTAATACAACAATCTATTTCTACAAAATTATTATTTGATTACCTTCTCCGATATTGGATATTATTGAGTAGGATAAGTTGTAGATTTGTCTTATCTTGCTTGCATACTTCTAGTGAACTTAACATAAATATAAACATTAAAAATTTTCATTTCCATTTACATTTAAATGGATTAAGCCTATAAATCTAGTTTCATACTCTATTCATAGGTTTTTCAACATCATCGATCCTATCAGCCTTGTTTTGATATGATATAAATAATATTGAAGGAATGGTAATGAAATTATATTTTAAGATTCAATTCAAAAGAGGATAGAAAATTACATTAAATAATATAAGAATAGTTTTCAATTCACATTCATAATGTGACTCTTCCTATTCCTATGTGAGTGGAGAATGTATTGAATAAGATAAAATCTAGGCACATAGGATTAATAACAAATATATACAATATTATTACATTCCCCCTTAATCTGTAGGGGTCTTTATCAAATCAAACAATCCTCTAAATTTTTAAATTTTTTCTCATCCAATATATTTTTTAAGGATATTTTTTGGTTTTTCTATTATCGAGCAATCTTACAACTTGACACTGCCAACTTTAACGTAGTGCTAAATTAGATGAAAGTTGGTATTTATATGATTGATTTGGTCATTAAATATTACATTATTCACCATCTATATTGAATAAGTGTTATCAACCATGAGAAGTGTTGGTGAAACCTATTTCTCTTACAAATCTAAAATAACCCTTATGAGCCATAAGATCCCTCTAGTTGCCTCTAAAGTGGCCATATATTTTGATTCTACTAAAGAAATTTCTACCACTAATTATTTCTTATATTTACAACTAACAACTAGTGTTCCCAAATTCATCAAAAAACATGAGGTGTACTTTACATCTTCATGATCATTTACATAGTCAAAATATGGGTACCCAACTAGTTTGAAGTATCCTTCCCTTGAGTATTTGATTGCAAAATTTTGTGTTCCTTTGAGATATCTAAGGACCCTTTTTTATGCTACCCAATGACTATCCGTAGGTTATTGCATTAATCTTGAGAGGACACCAAGTTTAAATGATATATCTAGTGGAGATTTGGTCACATAAAAAAATTCCAATGAGACGTCTATATCTAGTGACATCAACCAAATATATTGAATCTTTAGATGTTAATTTGAGATTCCATTCCCTGGATGTGTTGAGAGGCTTATAATATTCCATTTTCAACTTCCTTAAAATGTCACCAAGGTACTTTTGGTGAGTGAGGAATAAATAATTTGGATTTTAAAGTACTTCAATACACAAAAAGTAATGAAGATAAATCAAATCAGTCATTTCAAATATTTTCATCAACTCTAATTTGAATTTTGTAGTGTATCATTCATTATTCCCTACAATGAGTAGATCATAAACATATACCACCACAAACACATTTGTTTTGATGAAAATAATTGGATATTAAAACTCAAAATGTTTGAATTTCATGTTCATGAGGTGATAAATTAGTTTATCATACCATGTTTGATGGGCTTGCTTCAAACCATATAGTAATATATCTAATTCACACACTTTGTGCTTTTATCTGTTTACTATAAAACCTTCAATTTGTGTCATGTCCATAGTTTCCTTGAAGTCACTATTTAAGAATGTAGTTTTAATATCTATTTGGTGAACTTTGCATTTGTTGTGAGATGATAGAGCCAACATGGTTCAAATGGTAATCAAATATTTTTTTGGTTCAAAGGTTTTATTGTAGTCAATTCCTTCTTTTTGAGCATACCCCTTTGTGACAAGTCATGCATTGTCTTGTCAAGTGAGTCATAATCCTTATATTTTTTATGGTAGACCCACTTGTAAATAATTATTTTATATAAACAATAAGGATCAACCAATTTCGATGTCCCATTTTTGACTAAGACATTATACTCATCTTTCATTTCTTTTCTCCAAGATTTGAGCTTCTCAGCCTATTGAAAAGATGTTGATTCTAAATCAAACACAGTATTGAGTTCTTCTAGAGAATCATTGAAGGTGAAATTTTAAACTCTATATTTTATTTATTCAAGGGAATTGTTTGAGTGTGATGCATATGTATGTACACTTATTTTACCTATTTTTCAAACTTCATCAAGTGTCACATCTTTCAATGTTTGAGTGGCCCACTTAGGTATATGTTTCTATGTTTTAGGTGCTTCAAGTTCATCCTCTAAAGTTCCATCACTTTTTTATCTATGTTATAGTATCCCCTATTCAATATCTGATAAAATTTCACTCTCTTCTTTAGGATGAGTTTCAACCTCATGTATATGATATAGTAGAAAATCAATAGATTCCCAACTATGTATCCCGTACTCATTATTTAGAACATCTAAATCACTCTCTTTATAGACATAGAAATTTTCATACTTATCAAGTAAATTATGTTACCAATAAATATTCTCTTTGATCATTGTAGACTCATAAAAGATAATTTATCTTATAGGAATAAAAAGTTTCTCTTTCTCCTAGTATACCCTGTATGCCTTGGAGGAATCATAATATCTGAAGTGGATGCATTTCAGACTCCTATCCTTCAACTTATTTATTTTATCCTTTAAAATAAATGTGCAATAAGTGGATCCAAAAACCTAAAGATGTCACACTAAAGGAATACGATCACATAACATCTCATACAAAGTCTTAGATTGTAGGGTTGTTGATGGTGGTCTATTGCAGAGGTATATTGTTGTTTTAGATACTTCAACCCAATAGTGTATATTTAACCCTTTTAAATAAAACATTACATGAACCATATTCATCATATTTGTGTTCATACTTTCTATAACTTCATTATGTTGTAGAGTGTATGAAACTATGAGATGGTGTTTGATCCCATTTTTATCAATATATGATTCAAACTTATTTGAAGTGAATTCACCAGAATTGTCTATCCTAAGTGTCTTGATGATAATTTTTGATTCATAATCAATGATATTCCAAAACTTATAGAAAGTCTTGAAGGCTTCTATTTTTTTCTTCAAAAAGTATATCCATGTCATCTGAATGTAGTGAACAATGAACAACATAAAGTACTCATGACCACTAGCAAAGATGATTAGAAGAGAACATAAGTATAAGTGAACAAGTTGTAATTTTTTGTCTACTTTCCACTATGACTTTTATAATGGTTCTCATGCATGTTTAGCCAAGATTCAAGATCCACACTTTTCATATGATTTTATAGTCAATCTAGGCATGCCAAAAACACCATTCTTTGGAAATACATGAATGTTATTATCATGAGTGTGATTGAATCAAGAATGCAATAACATGTTTGGAGACATTCCATTTTCCATTAGATGATCATAATTCCTTGAATTTTACAGCTCACCCCTAAGTTTGAGTACATTTCCTTCCTTATATCTAGTAAAGATGATTGTATTGTCAAATTTTCTCCTCATTATGACATCACAATTATCCAATAGAATGGATTAGCCTTATTAATTATTATCAATAGGGATAAAAAGTTTATTTTCAATTGAGGAAGGTAGAGAAAATTCTAAAAATTATAAACTATAAGTCTTGCACACTTAGTTGAATTGTACTTCTTCCCTATGGTTGTAGACTTAATTTATCTATGATGTATATTAAGCCATGATTTTCTTAATTTTATTCCTTAAATCAGTCTTTTTATAAAGTCATGTTGAGTGGCATCATTATCCAGAACCCAAGCATTAAACTATGAAGAATTGATCGAGACACTATTTACTTCATCATCTATACTAGAAAACAAGCATTCACTAGTGAATTGGGCTGAGTTTGACTCTTTTGATTTTTCTTTGTTTTTCCCTCTTTTTTCCTATGGTATGCTTCAATTTTATCTGATAGAGTCCTGCCTCCATGAGTTTCATGACTTCATTTTATTTCACACCATTCTTAGTAGAGGTTTTGTTGAGCATCTTGTTTTTTATTTTGATCACCATGATTTTCATTTTGCCACCTTTTCCATTGTACTTGTTTTTGTACTTGTTATTGCCTTTATTTTTTTAAGACATGACCTTATTTGATGTTTTAGAATAATTTTATTTGACATGGCACATAGTTTCACCTATTGTGGATTCATTTTTTATTCCAGAGGCCTTTTCTCTTTCTACCATCTTTTGAAATAATTGATCAAATGTGAGCGTATTCAACATATTTATTGCTTTTAGAGACTCTAAGTCAGTTAAATAATTGGGTTATTTAAGCTTTTAGGGTTTTATAGGTGTAAATCCAAAGTTATTTAAAGGTTAAATATATATAAATTAGTTAAATAATATGAAATAATTAGGCACTAATTTATCATGTATTTTGACTTTCTAAAAATAGTAATAAATATTCATAAATAAAGACTTATTTGGGAAGTGACTATTATAGAATATATAGGTTATAAGAACTAGGTTATAGATAGGTCTGAGTGTCCTCAATAGGTTCTTGGGGTCTAATTTCTCATTGGATAGTATCACCATACTTAGATAATAGTGTCATGTTGCTCTAGTGTCTTCAAAATGGTGCTAGTGTCCTCTTTGTAGGACTATTCCTATTATTTGGGAGAGCTTGTGCCTATTTTTCTAGGATTTATTATTGTGCACATGAAATATAGAAGTTTTTATTATGCCTAGAATATCTAATTTAGTGTGCAAACCCTAATCCTCCTTACAAGTATGGAATGAGCTAAAAATGTGTGTTTGTTAGTAGGATATGTTGGACATCTTCAACACCATTTTATGAAGATATTTATCTACTTACCAATACTCTGAGGAGGGATCAATTTCAATGTAGTTCTTTCAGATAGTTCTTAGTGTATGTGAAATTGAATGCTAGAATTCTAGTTTTCTTGCATGCCTTGAGTGTGCTTAGGATTTATAATATTTAAAATTTGGGCTTGGGGTTGTTGTAAATGGTACCATGTATATGAATGAAATAATAGGGATAAAATACCTTAATTTTACTTAGCTTGTTTCTTATTTGGATAAGATTTTGCATATGTTTTCCATTTAATGAAAATAGGTCAAATAGTCTTATATTTATAGAGATTTTTAACTTATGTAAATAATAAAATGTACATAGGCTAACCTTAGGAGGCAAACACATTTGAAAAAATATCCATTTGGGAGAGTTGGGGACACTAGTGCCATGTGGATCTAATGTCCTTAATGTGGTACTAGTGTCCATCTTACAGACTACTAGGCACACTAGGTCATGATTTAGGAAAGCTATTCTAGGACTATGTTGTAACTAATAGAAGGTGTATGTGGTCTATAAAATGGATAAAAAGGGTGATAATAGCTCTAAGATAGGTCTAGGTCTAAGATAGGCATAAAATGTCTCAAGAAACACTCTTATCATCCAAACACCACTTTTAGGTTATTACATTTGCCCCCCTTTATGTTAGAAATGCAACAAAGTGAAATGAATAGTATAAAGGAAGAAAACATGTACCTAGACTTACCTAGGAAGTGAAGCCCATGTAGCTAAGTCTGAGTATGTGAATCTAGGTATATGTATGTGAAACATGATCTAGATTAATGACCTATAATGAAACACATAAAAATTAGTCCTTAATTAAGAGATTAACAAAAGCATAAGATTATGCTAAATAAATTAATTGAGTAAAGTTGAGTATAGAGATAAGAAAAGATGAAAGAAATAAATACAACTCATTGGGTATGAAAACCAATGCATGAACTTGGTAATAACCTATGTGTGTGAGTGTGCATAGTGATCAAATCATTGAATATCTTGGAATAATTTGATAGTTTTCTCAATCCTCATATGTGGGTGGCTCAAGAACCCAATCTAGTTTTGACTCCGTCATTGACACCCCTACTCCATGGATCATGATCTATGAATAACTTAGATAAAATTGTAAGTGTATATATCCCTCTCATGTGTGTGGATCAAGAACTCAAGTAGGATATTAATCCATCATTGTGCACCAATGTGAAGTAGATTCATATAAAACTAAACTATATAAAGTGTTTAAAATATCTAACTATGTATATCAGCTCCATGGCAACTTGGGTACATTATGTAGTTTTGGGCCACTTATGAATGACAATGACTACAAATAGAATAAGGAATCAAATTGGTGACAACCTATAATATGATATCAAGTGTATATAGTGTAGAAAATGACATGGAATTTTATATTTCATTTTATCAACATCTATGTATGTGAGAATATGGAAACTATGTGCCATGCATATGCCCTATTCTGATATTTGAGTATAGTCATTCTAGACTAAATATATACTAATTGAATCTATATATATAAAATAAATGTGGAAGTGATCTTGATGCATATGATTCCTCTTAATAATATTAATTAGTATGAATTTGATCTAAAATGAGTGCATCTAAGTAAAATAGGAACATAACAATCAAACCTATGATTGTACTTATGTAAATATGTATCGTACATAGTGTATTGGTCTAGATATTCTAGAATGACTTAAAGATAGGGTTATTGTATAGTAACACCCTATAGTGGATATTAGTACCATGTGTAAATAATATCCCAATATGGGTGCTAATGTTTGTCTAGTTTGAAATCTAAGTGATCTGATCTACTTTTTAAATCCTTGTTTTTTCCTATTTTTGATTTCTAAAATTGAGTTAGTGTGCTAAAAAATATCTGTGAATATTGAATTTGGAGTCTAATATCTATGATAAACACATATAAACTCCCCCTATTTTGAGGTTAGTTGTGAACCTCTATAACAACTATCCTCAAAACAATTAGCTCTACAAAAAATGTTAGGCAAAGCATATATATGATAATTGTGTGATATTCCAATATAATGTATAAACATAACATCAAAATGCATAAATAACTGAGCATAAGTATGTCATGTAATATGTATTATTTAATCTATCATTGTATAATAGTATCAATATATATGTAATTAATGTGTATAACAAATATGTATAACTACCTAGGGGAATGGGGCATGATGTCCATCATGACACCCAAGTAGTAAGGATAGATGCATGAGGTCGCTCATGGCATCAAAAATTAGTGTGTGTGTAAAAATAAAAGATAAGTGTCATGGTGAAGATTCATACAAGGGAGCATACATACAAAACACATGAGGAATAAAAAATTAGGCCAGATGGCCATAATACAAGGTACATGAGAACATGCCACTAAATCTAAGAATGGAAGACATAAAAAGACATGTTAAAAGGTCCACATACTTAATAAATAATTAGTTTAGCTTATATCCACTTAGTAGAACATGTTCAAATGTATACATATACAAATAGGAAAACACACACAAGGGATATGGGCATATGTCCAAGGAATATAAACATAGAATTGGTATAAAGCCAAAGAGCAATGACATATTCAAATGTTTGTAAATTAAAACAAACATAGGAAATACAATCAAATATAAACTAGGAAAGATATAAATAAAATCATTTATAAATGTTTAGTACAAATCTATGTAAATTCTAGGATGTATATATGTTGAGTCCAACTAGTTATAGTAAAAAAAATCTAAGAAATGAGTAATAATGATCAATATCAATATATATTAATGCATAAACTAGAATGTATAGAATGAAAGGATAGAAATTGTAATAACAACTATGTATGATATGCCCCTAAGTGGGTAGATGTATATGCCCCTAATAGGTAGATGTTAACATGTATAGATCAGTGTAGTGGACCGAAGTCCTACATGTAATCTGAATGTACTCGATAAGAAAAAATTAAACATATATGTATGATAAAACTAATTATACTAAGATAGCTATGAATATGTAATATCTAGAAAGTAGTAGAAATATAAACATAGAAATGTATAAAATCTATAAATTTTGTGTTTTTGAGTAATATTGAATGTTTTTATGTTTTGTCATGTTATATTGCTTTTGTATTTTTTGGAAATAAGTTATGTATAGGCAAATCAAAATAAACTATGTATAAGGAGTGAGAGAGAAGGAAGTATGTACAATGATAGGAACCATACTAACCAATGAGTCTTATGGGAGACTCACTATCACCATGACTTGTATTAAATAATGGAATTATGATCTTGTAAATAATGTGAAAGGTAAAATGTGATCTCATAATATGATACGTAGAGTAATGTGTGTCTAAATATAGCAATGCAGTGATGCTATGAAGCTGTGGCATTGATTGTGATGCCATGTGAAATGTAGAGGTTTTAGGCACCCTTGTGGTATAATAAGTTGTAAGTGATGTAGGTGACCTATGATAAGAACCCAAAGAACCAAAAAAAATGATCTCATCATCAACTGAGTAAAATAAGGTCCCTTAGAATTTGTGACATATCTCTAATTAAGGGGTCTCTATAGTAGTGGTCTCCATGGGAGAGTATGCGTACATGTCGATACTATAAACTCTATGATGTATTAATATAATTTATACTCTCATTGATAACTTATACTTGTGTAATGTCTGGTAATGGTGTTATAACTGTAACTAGTGTCTATATTGGAACTCTAGATGGTAGCTATGTTAGAATTGTTTATGTAATGGCTAGAGGATAATCATATGTGAAACCCTCAACTTAAACCACTTGATTAACATGTATTTAATTTATTAATTGGCTTAGTATATATGGTATGGATTGGAGAAACTATAACCATGGTTTGATAAATAATATATCGAATACACCCTCACTAGGTACTACTAGGAACTGAGTGGCTCTGTGTGCTAGTCCAACATATAATGGAAGCAAAATATCCTTGATGGATATCTGAATGTGTCCATTGGAACCACTAATGAATGTATTTTTGGGTAATATATACCACTATTTTTAACCCAAGTGTTGTAATAAAGTCATATTGTACATGCTTATGTTTGACCCATTGTTAACCATAACACTAAATAGAATGGTGCTCTATGTATGTTCATATGAAGAGCACATGTAAATTTGTGTTATAATCTACAATATCCTATCATAAAATGTGATAATTGGTCTTGGTAGGAATATAATAGATGCATGTCAATAATTTTATGCAATCTATGTGCCTCTTCTAAAATTGTATGATAAGAATCTAGTGGTAGGTGTGCTTGGTATGTATAGTGAACACCTGATGTGCCCCTACCTCATTTTTTGTATACAATGGGAAATTATATGAAAATATATTTAGTGTCTTATCCTATATTTACTTTTGTTTTGATACTCATTTGGGTGATTCCACATCAATAATATTATCCCCAATTAGATCTTTTATCTTTTGTTTTATGGTAATGCATCTATTTGTCATGTGACCTAGTGCCTTGTGATACTCAAGAAATACATTTGAATCATAGTTATTTTTAAGAGGCCATGTCATATCAACATATTTAGTGGGATGAAGATATACAAAATTTCATTCTAAGACCTATTGTAGAACCCATGCTAGTGACTATATAATATTAGTGAATACTCTATGTTGAGGAGAAAATAAAACCAATCTAGGAAATGGATTAGAAGCTGCACTGACTATGAATTTTTGATCACTTTTGCTCTTTATGGCCCTTAACTCATATGGATGTTTGTTTTAAATGTTAATATTTGATTCTAGTCCATTTATGTGCTTGATTTTTCCCATTAATAACTTAACCTCTCTTTCCTTGATTATGTCACATAAATTGGTAAATGTAGGAAATGTCTTGAATAAGATAGCTTCATGTAATGATGGTAGGATAATTTATTTAAATATGTTGTAAATATATATTTTTATCGTGGGGATAGCTAATTAGGCTAATATTGTCTTATATAATAAGACATAATCTATGATAGGCTCATTCAACATTTTCTTTAACTTTGCCACTTTTCCAATGATATCTTATCACTGATGTTGATAGACAAGTGTGCAAGAAACATGTTGACTAAATGATTGAATTCCATGCTATATTGATTTGGTAAATCATTGAACCATTACAGGGCATAATCCTTGAGGCTGCATGGAAATAACTTCATAATAAGTCAAAATTTGATATATAGTCCAAGCATGCTATGTGAAAACCTACAAGATGATGATTTACGTTACCCATTCCATCATATATGTAATCTTGGCTGCCACAAAACCAAATGGTAATGGATTTAGCATTATATGATGTGTCAAAGTTGTATGTAAGATATTGTTAGAATCCAAGGCATGTGATAGCCTAGTGGCTCCCTTCTCGAGATGTAAGACCTTAAATTGTAAAGTATGAATCTCATGGATAAGGGATTGTATATATGGAGTGGAAGAACTACTAGCCACAAGTAGTATATATGTCACTGATGTTTATTGAATTAAAATATTAGGATGTGTTAGATGAGCTAGTTGAGTTAGTCCCACTAGAGGTGTAACAACATTATTAAATGGGGGAGTTGAAGATTAACCAATTTTTTTTTTGGATTTCTTATTCAATAATACTGATGAAGTCATCTTGTATATCCATATATTTTCTGCACAAAGTCTTTTAATTATTTCTTAAGAATTTCATCAAACTTGTTAAATTTTTCCATTGTACTTTGGAAGGTAAGAAAATAATTTCTATATATTTTGAACCTTTTTAAGAATGTTAATCTAAGAAAGATTTAAAAAACTAAATATAGTATCAAATATGATATTTTACAAGTAAAAATCTAAGTTATATAGAATAAGGATATAAACCCTAAATGTGTCTAGGGTTAGGGCTTTTTGAAATTAGGGATTTTTTACAAGAAATATTTATTATATTTAAATGAATTGAAACCCTGATATGAAATATATTTAATTAGATAGGTTATATAAAAGTATCAAGAAATCAAAACTATGTAGCCTTTATTTATTGCACAAAAAATTGGAGTAATGAAAACTAGGGTTTGAAACAATATTTGAAATAAGTTTGGTTCATCAAATGATTTAAAATTTTATGGTTTTACATGGGTAATTCATAAGTTATATTAAATATATGAGATTTCTAAATTATTTAAATACTATGCAATAATTAACAAATAATTTTTTATTATCTTTTAAATTTCTAAACATAGTAATAAATATGCATAAATAGAGACATGTTTGGAAAGTAATAGTCACAAAAGATTTGGGTTCTAGACATGTCTAAGTGTTATCAACAAGGTCTTAGGATATGATATCTCACTAGATAGTAGTTCCCCACCTATATAGTAATGACATGCTTCTCTAGCATCTTCAAAATGGTGCTAGTGTCCTCTTTGAACGTGTTGTACCCAACATCCCCTCTTTCTTTATGGAAATGGGGAACCATTTTTTTTAATTATCATCTTGATTTTGAGCCTCTCTTATATATTATTATTCAAAATTAGGGAAAATATTGATTATTAGCCTTTCGTACTTTGGTAAAACGGAATTGGTATTATGTTTTCGTAGACTAACCTTATTAATACCTTTCAGGAGTTTTGAACTATATAGGTTTTATTGGGACTTATGCCATTAAAATTAATTCTTTTAGAGATATTATTTTTAGTGTTTTTCTTGTTTGGGAATTTAATTTGGACATTTTTTCCAACAAGTTTGATGTTTTGGATTTATGGTTTTGACTCTGATTTCTACCAGGTTTTTTCTATAGGCTTATCTTTGTTAGGGTTTTTTATTTAGGACATTTTATCTAAAATAATTTACCTAAGATAAATGAATTCTTTTGGGTCTTTTATCCAACTTATATTTATTGGAATTATCTTTATTAGACATTTTCCCTGAAGCAATTGGTCTTTGATGCACTTTTTACCATAGAGTAATTTTGTCAGGACTTTTGTGCCGTGGACTTATCTTTCTTGGGGAGATTATTGTTGACATTTTATCCAAAATAATTTCCCCGATGGAATTGGGTCTATAGGAATTTTTATTGATGTAATGACCATTCATTCCTTTTGCAATGACCCTTTGGACCTTTTTCACTTAACCTTTAGGCTTTTTGTCATGGACACTTTGCCCTACAAATTAGACCCTTCAGACTTTTGTCATGGGCATTCTGACCTACAAATTAGACCCTTTAAATTTTCTTACAATTTCCATTCAACCCTTTTGTTACAAGCATTTCTACAAATATAATTACCCTTTAGCCTTTTTTTTCCACCATTTTACCTGATATAATTACCCTATGGGATTTTATGCTTTGGACAAAAATCCTAAAATAATTTCTTCAATGATATACATGCTTAAGGGATTTTAGCTACAAACATTTGTTCAAAAAAAATAGGTATTCAAGAAAAATTTTGTAGGTCTTTTGTAAAATTTAGTCCCCAAAATAAACCTAAATTATCCTACTATCGAGACATTACTAGAATTTTAACTTGATATGCTAAGTCATTTTTACATTTGTTTTTGTAGAGCAGGTGGTCCTAAGGAAATGACAAGTGTCAAAATTACATAGGTTAAAATTTTGATCATCATGAAGACATAATTTATGGTAACATAAATGCCAAATTTAATCTCAACAAAAAAAATTATGGTTTTAAATTATGACAGTTGTGTGGACATCACTGACGGTCATGAGGACATCATTGATGGTCATGAAAATGTTAAAATTTAGCTCATCAAAAAAACATTACAAGTTTAAACTATGATAGTCACATGGACAACATTGATAGTAACATGAACATAGAATTTGAGCTTGAAAATTTTTCATTTTTATTCTAATGTTAGTGGACCTAGGAAGATAAATGGTTAGTGTTAACATGGGTATAATCAGATCAATCATGTGAGATCAACATGGACTTTTCAAAGGTCCCTATATTAGTGAGAGACTAACACTTGGAATAAAGACATTAGAGCTATGACTATAAATATCAAAAAAGACCCATAGAGCTGTTAAGTGGCATGGTCATGTTTCATCATACACAAGATCAAACAGTGCAAGTCCCAAGTGGCCTTTTCAAAAAGCCAAACTCAATCAGGTTTTAATGCGTGTCCTAAAAATATCAATAATCATATTTTGAAAACTTGTAAACATAATGGCATGGATTTATGGATAAAGTATGTATATATTTAGACACTTGAGCTATATTTATTGATAACCATTGGGTATCATAGTTAATCTAGATTAGTAGTATGAATACACATGTCTTGGACTTAATCTTGTCAATGAATACGAAATTAAAGATCCAGACACAGAACAAGAGAATGTTACTATTATAGAGGAATTTGAAAGGTTAATTAAGTTAAAACTAAATTTTTTTAAAGATAAATACCTTATAAATCCTTTAAAATTAATATTCTATAAAGGCATAGACAAACATGTAATGCACATTTCAGATTTTTCACAGCTAACAATAGTGTCACTAGTTCTGAAAGCATTGGTAAAGTGATACTTGTATTGGACATATATTTGAGTTCCATTTGAAGGTGGGTAATTAAATTATCAATAGGTTGTTCTCATAACCTATAAAATGAGTTATTTTTAAATGTATTTGTAGATCTCATGTAGTTCAAGCTATAATTGTAACAATTGCCTTTATGCACATGCATGTATTGCATAGCCTTTTGCAAAGGATAAATTAAATTGATAACTATAAGTGAACTCTTATAAATTTTTTTGACATAGTTAGAAGTCATGTTCTGACTATAACATGTAATGACCTTGCATGAATCTGGAGGATGATGTGACCCCTTCCCCAAGTCTATATATACAATTATAATCCATCTTGGATTTTTGTCAAAGAATTGGGAATATAGGAGCAACATCAATTTTGATTGTCAACAAATGTTTGTGAGTATTTTATTTCCAATTTCCATCTAATTATATGTTACTTTTTTGGTTTTATGTTTCAATAATATTTAGTGTGCAATAATTGTAAATGGATTCTTGACTATCTTGATTGATGCACTAGTTTTAAATGTATAATAGCTATTGAATGATTAGCACAATATATTAGTTAGTATATTCAAACTATATTGATTCATAATTTTGAATGTGCATGAGTGATTTATTTGATGTAGTTTTATGTGTGTGTACAATAGCTACCTCAGATACTGTAGAGTAAAAATTTACCCTATGTTTCATCCTATTTTTTTAGTTGAGCGCCGTGAATTTTTTTGTCTTCACATACTTTGGTCTGAGATGGTAGAGTTTTGAAATAAAGAATGGGCTCTATTTTCCTTTTGATTCTTTTGACTAAGTGTTGAAATCAAGCAAAAACTGCCAAGTGTCATCGTCCGAGGCATCCTTCTCAGTAGAAATTGCCAAGTGTCATCATCTGAGGCACCTTTTATATTTTTTATGAGTTGGTCAGAATGTGCCACGTATCTCATAATGACTCAATGGAATGTGCCAAGTGTCACCATTCACAGTTTCATATAGGCACCTATGTTTCTTCTCTTTTCAGTGAAAGGTATTTTCTTTTAAGCTAAGTATGAAGATCAAGTGGAAAGCACCAAGTGGCAGTTATGGAAGGTCTCAATTTTGTTTTTCTAAAAGTGATAGAGGCTTCCACATACTCCAAAAATAAAAAGTGGAAGCCACCATATGTCGTGATCTGAATTATCTTCATCTTTGCTTCATTGATATAGTAAAGACTGTGGTGGATCCCAAGTTTTATGTCTGAAACAAGTGGAAGCCACCAGGTGTCACTATTCATGCGAATGAGAAATGAGACCCATTTGTATAAATAGAGCAAAAAAAAAACCACCATGTGTCATCTTTTTCAAGTTTATAAAAGGGTAGCTACAAGCAGTGGAGATCACCACGTAACCCCAGGTAAGAGAAACGGATATTGCCATGTATCTTTTGATGAAGCAGCATAGTTTGCCACCTGTCATGTGTCCCTTTTAAAGTTGCTCACGTAATAAATGTTGTGGGTCTTATTTTATTTCAAGCTTTTGAAGTTTTGAGGAAGCAGATGGTGACAAGTGTTAAAAGTGGAACACTCCTGAGCAAAGACACAAAAGAGTGTAAATTATGCAAAAAGTGTCACGTGTCTTCTATAGTTGCTGCAGAACATGATAAGTGTCATTCTCCAGTATTTCCTAAAGTAGTAAGAAAATTGGCTAAGTGTTCCCTAGTGTTTAAGAGAGGGAAGTGTCCTGCAATCTATTACAACCAATGACCTGTTAGAAGACAAAGCATTTTAGAATCTATAAGATATCTTTTGTTAGACATGTTTAGCTAGGGAAGATTTTATTTGGGCCGTTAGATTTGAAACAAGTAGACAATCTAGAGTGGATCCAAGGATATAAATAAAAGAGGGGAATGAGGATCAAAAGGGAGGAATTATCAGAGAGAATTTTTGAGAGAGAATTATTGTAATAATTTTAGAGTTTCTAGAGCTGTGGCTAAGTAATATCATTTGCTTTTGTCTCATTTTCTTGAGTTGGAAGGTTTACATAATTGTACATGTTTTTGCACCTCTTATGTGATTGGAAAATTCAAATAATAAGATTGAACCCTATGCCTTTGTTGATATTATCGGTGTCATTTGCAAAAGTAGTCTAGGATGTAGACTTTCCAGAGATGTGATTGGGAATGTCATTTGTTTTTGTCTTGTTTTCTTGAGTTAAAAGGTTTATATAATTGTATGTGTTTCTATGCCTCTTATATGACTAGAAGATTCAAATAAGAAGATTGAACCCTATGCCTTTTTTGACATTTTTTGTATCACAGTGAAATTAGTCTATGTTGTGAGCCTCTGTTTCTAGTGTTTCCATCTTTTACATTGATCATGCACTTGTTTGCTCTTAAATGTAAATGAATCCTACATATAGTTTCACTGTGCTCAGGATTAAGGTCGAATACATTTAGGTGCATTGCCATAGATTAGATTTCTTTTCTTGCATTTGTGTTTCTGATTTAAATTCCTATCCCTTTTCCTAGTATCTACTCAATTTAAAAAATAAATAGCTTCTCAAAAATCTGGAGGTTATTTCAAGACGCAAGTCCCATATCTTGAAACTTCCCATTATTGTTGATTAGAATCAGGCACAATTTTAAATCATCAACAGATACTTTTTTAGCACACCTGATGGGACCAATCTTGAAGTCTCTTTCAAGATCGTATGAACCAAAGAGCTACAAGAAGTCATAGCTATGGACCTGTAACCAGATCACAATCTGCTATAAATCCAGGTATTCTTTTTCCACCTTTGGTAACAAGTCGAAGAAGAAGAGCCAACTAGTTTGTACCAATACCAAGAGAAAATATGGGAGCCCCTATACCCCTAAGAAGTTATGCAAGCTAGAACGCTTGTAGTCTCTTAATTCTCCCAATATCACTAGACACTTGGGACCCTATCCTAGTGAATGCCCTAAAAGATCTAACCAAATTTAGTGGGCAAGACTCTAAAACACCTGAAGAGCATCTGCATGATGTATCAGATGTTTATGCTATACATGTCACACAACAAAATGTGGCCATAAGATTACTAGCAACTTCTTTTAAAGGGAAAGATTTAAAATGGTATAGGTCCCTGACCCAAAATAACATTTCTACATGGGATCAGCTTGGGGATCTTTTCTTTGAATGATTTGTAGAGATGGGTGATAAGTCTTCTTTATTATAAAAATTAATTACCATTCAAAGGGGACCAGAAGAAGTCATGACTAACTTCAATTCTAGATTTCAAAAGACTTGGAACAAAATCCCTATTATAGCTAAACCATTACTAGGTATGGTCATAGTGTTTTATTTTAAGGCTTTGAATTTAGATATCTCTATTATGATTCAATCACTTGGAGGACACACTTTGTCAGAGGCTTAAGAATATGTGGTCAGGGCTGAGAACAATCTAATAGATACTGAAAAGTTACCTCTAAGGCCTCCCATGCCTATGTTCCCAAAAATTTCCTTGCCATTACCTCAAGAAGTCCCTAAATTTGTAAGCCCACTTGTGTCCATGTAAACTTACCCTCAACCATCTGCTAAATAAATTGTCCCCACTCAGTCATCTGAGATGGATGATATCAAGAATATCCTAAGGACATTTTCTAATGAGTTGTTCAATATAAAAAGGTAGTAGAATAATTTTCCTAGGCCTTCATATCAAGGCTATCAAGGAAATAGATTTTCATCTCAGTCAAACCAATATCAGGGTCCCCAAATACAAACTAACCATCAACCAGCAAATCAATTAGTTGCAGTCCCCACACCCTCATAGACTATTCCTCCCAATCCAAATAGGGAGATTTTTCCAAGGCAAAATAATTATGTGGATAATACTTATGCCTGGTGTTTCCCTTAGAATAATGCTCATACACCTAGAGATTGTCCTATGGGTAATCTACAACAAAAGGTGGTAGAGCAAAGAAGAATGGATGGTTAGTTTGCAAGTTCCAATGACAATCTAGCCTACTAGTCTCTTGGTATGCAAAAATTAGTCTTAATGGCTCAGATGCAGGGGATGTCCTTGCAACAAGAGGAAGAAATAACCCTGGAACATGATTTTTTCTCATGGGTTGAAGATGAAGAATCAGTTTTCTTGAATGAAGCATCTATCTCTAAAAAACCAGTGGTGCAATTTGATTATTACACCAGATCAAAAAGAAGGATGGTGGAATAGCCTGAGATTGTAAATAGTCAAGTCATGGATAATCTTACATTTCAAGGACAAAAAAAACTACTGTCAGACAAGAAGTGCCTCAGACGGTGCAAAATCAAGGGACTCCTACCCAAATCTAGGAAAAACAAGATATCCTTATTTTCAAAAAGCTTAGACTTTGGGACCAATAAATGTGGTGCATCAATTGAAAAAGACTCCAGCACAAGTATCAATATGGGATATATTGGATATTCCTGAATAGAAGACATTACTACAAGAAGCTTTGCAAGGCCAAGCAGTACCCAAAGGTACTATTACCATAGAAAAACTTGCTGAAAAAGAAAATCTCAAAGGTTCAATTCATTTGTAGACAATAGCTCTAGTGAATAATACAGTAGAGATAAGCAAATCCAAATCGGATCCCTTCTATTTAAATTTAATAGTTGGCAAGAAATTGCTGCCTAATGCAATGATTGATTCAGGGGCTAGTACCACAATAATGCCTAAACAAATAGCTGATGCTTTAGGAATTAAGTATGAACCACTCAATAAAGGAGTCATATAGCTAGATGGAAAAGCAGTACAAACCATAGGGAGAATTAAGCATCTCCAATTACAATTATATGATTTTCCTAATATAATTGTAAATCAAGATGTAGTAGTGATAGATATACCTCCTATTTTTGGCTTATGTTTATCAAGAGACTTTATAACCAAAATAGGGGGATATATGTCCCTTTATTGGTCTCATCTCATCTTAAGAACCAAATAAAATTCAAAGATGAAGATATTGTCTGAACCATTATATAAAGATCACATCACTAATGAGCCCACTGCAAATATAGAGGTAGCCGATGTTATGATGAATAAAGAAGAAAGGGTTTTTGTCGAAGAGCTAGGTGAATGGACTGGATATAAACATGAAGAAGAAAATGATCATTTATTAGCTATGATGCAAAGTGACCCATATGGAAATTATGACTTTATTGGTCTGGGCACTTACATTATACTTGATGAAGATCATATAATTCCAAATGTTCTAGAGGAAGAAAAGTCAAAATATACCTCTTCTATCAATCTTTGGGCCTCTTATGAATTCTAGATTCCTAGTGAGAAATCAGAAACACATACCTTAACCTCTGATGAAGAAGAAATAATTTTTGACTTTCTTCTTACTTTGCAAGATGATGTAGAGGAACATGGACATTTCCTAGATCATGATTTGAATGATTTATTTAAAATCATTGGGTTAGGTTATACCATTTTTCAAGATAGCTATGAGCTGGTTGAAGATGAACAAAACAACATTGACCCTCAATTACATGTGAAAAATTATTGCAAATTTCAAAATTATCCTTTCAAGATATTGATAATTTTGAAGTTATTAAAGAGGATGATCATACAGTAGAACCTGAGTTTGAGAAAAATAGAGTTAAGTTAATAAATGATATATGTCAAAAGGTTTTTGTTGATGAGCAGATGGTCATTAACTTCTTGGTAAGACATCCCAATATCAAGATCCAATACTTGATGAGCTTCCAAGAACAAGAAGATCTTATGTATGTTGAAAGCATGTTTGACTCAGACTCACTCAAAAATAGGCAAATCAATGTGGCATACATAGAGGGTAGTTAACCAAAGCTATATTCAATTGAATCATTTGTATGGTAATATAAGCTGGCTTGTCATGAAAGAGAATTTATAAATTCTACTTTTGATCTAGGAGGGAGATAAAGATGCTTCATTAATGTAGTTAGGTAGTTTCCCCTTTCCGTATTGCTTTGTTTTCCTGCTTTGTTTTCCCATTTTTTGTTTTCTTACTTTTCTTTTAAATAAGTGTTCTTTAAACATGTTGATAGCTTAGAATTTTAAAAAATTTCAAAATTTCTCCAATACATTGAATGTCTCCAAAATCTTTATAAATCCCCAAGGTATCTTGCGCTACCACTTGCATAACGTGTCTATCTCGCTATTCCATAAAGATTGAGTATGATCCGCTAATGGTTATCTAAGTTTAATGCCATTTTGAGACTTGATAGATCAATAAATACATCTTATCAAGGTTTAAATTTTACAAGTTCACAAACATTCTTACACCTGCATGAAAAATATCCTGCTACTTGCATTTTCTATGCTTAGTAAACTTGCTTCAGTGAAAGTGTCTCTATTTTGCAAAAGTTCATACAAATTACCACATAGAAGATACAAAGATGGAGGGGGCACAATATTCATAACAAGGAGTTAGGACGTATGAATCCCTTGATAAGTTTCTTATAAGGAAATCATATGCTTTAGCTCCGGCACAACCATTGAAGGCCTATCTAAGGACTAGGTTTCCTGAAGCTAGTCTAGCAAGTGATTCAACGAAGATAAAAGATTATGCAGATGGCATCATGGATCTAATTTTTTAGAGAGCCAACAAAAATATTAGAGAAGGAGCACATCAAAGGTGTCTTCAGAGGGATAGAGTATGGAAATATGAAACATTTTCCATGAGGATATGGACCTCACAACTGGCTCAGTTCATTATCCCAATTGTGCATTCATGCCCCCGACCTGGTCAAATTATGTGCAGAATTGTTCCATGCACCTTTACGCACCATTCAATGAGGGCCATTCATAGTGAAAATCACACCACAAGATACTAGTGATATGTTAGCCTTGCATCATGACAATACAACTACATTTCCCACTATTGCTAAGATGCAAAGAACATGGGAAAATATCAACACTCAAACAAGGTTCTTGAGATCTGAGTTACAAATGGGTGATGATGACACTCCAGTACCCAAACTCCCTACACCAAGAGCTCAATTCACACAAGCTATCCAAGATTATTTGTCTATGATGGCTCTCATCTTTGGCATGAAAGATGACATGGCAGTGTATACAGAACACATGGCTATCCTTTTTAGGCTAAAGACTGTTGATAAAACCTAGGAGTATTGGCTTGACTTTTTTAAACAAATTGCTTTCTCGATGGTAGAACAATTGGCTCATTTTAGATCAAAAGGAGTGTTCAGGTATTCTTCCTATTTGTTCCACCTCATGCTTTTTTAGAACTCAGAACTCTTTGCCCAACATATGTATCTTAATATGTATGACCCAAATTTTGATCTCCAAAGGACCATTCCTGTGTCTGCATGGACACACATTTTGTCAAAGACTAGTGACCCATATGATTTCTAGGAATTATTTGTCACTCTTGCTTTTTTCCATCTCATTCCCAAACCAATTATGAATAGATTATTCCCTAGTGTTTCAAATCTTCTGGCTAGTTGCCCAATTCCTTGTGATTTTTATTTTAGATCCCACCATATCATTATAAGAGTCCTTGGTTTCTGTGGGGAACCAATATTACTACCTAAGATCTTGACTCTTAGGTTAGCATTCCTAGAGGTCACTGGGTAGGTATCCATAATTGACAATGAATTTGGCTTGGGAAAGAGAAAGATAAAAATGTATAATCTACCATGGATGACAAATGGCATGGTTTTGGAAACCAGAGATGCTGAAGCTGTATTGCTCAGAAAGCTAGCCTTTTTAGGATTCCTTTTAATAGAGAATAAATGGGTTTATGACCCAAATAATTTCATAGCTTCTTGGATAATTAATAATAGAGTCACAGTTAGAATTACACATGAGGGCTGCCATTTTTGGGAAAGTAGAAAAAATCCTAGGGAAGACACTCCTGGATTTTACGTTGATTTAACAGACTTGCCACTTCCACAGAATAGGCCATGGGATACATTTTATGTTAAGTAGAGAGATTATGATCCTAAAGTTAGGATGACTTCTAGCTTAAAGAGAGCATTAAAGAATAAAGATTGGGATACTAAGAAGATAGAGGCCTATTAGAAGTATAGGCATGAAATTTGTCAAACAACCCATTCTTTCAGGAATGTAGACACAGATGAAATATGGGAATAATTATGGGATGAGTGCCATCTCTCCCTTGTATCTAGCCCAGAGATAGGTAATTTGTCGACACCAATTTTAGAGTAGGAAGCTAGGGCCAGGACAAGTCAAGAATCACAAGCCCCAGAGCAAATTGTAGCTGTAGTAACTGTATCAGTTTGGCCCCAATCTCTCAGCACCATAGAAATGTAGAAAAGTGTGGTGCCTTCATCATCACAAGCTTCCCCATTAGCCCCAATTATAGATATTCCTAGTTCCCCACAAGAATTAGATGTGGAAGGAAAAAGGATGCAACAAGAAGAAGAGACACCCAAGAAATGAAAGAAGGTGCAGTTTTAGTTTGGTTCAGAAGAGGAGACAGAAACCACACAGTGCCAATTACAAGGTACTATAATTGCTCCTCAAGCAATTATTACTCTTCCCTCTCCTTCTCAGTCTATTTCTTCTCCTATTGGCATGATGAATTTATCTAGCCAGATGGCATCCCCTGCCACTTCTACCATTCCCATTTCTCATTTTACCCCATTAGTGCCACCTCAGTCCTTAACATTACCTCATTTCTCCCCTTCTATTCTCAAGAAACCTTTCCCTCAGATTGCCCATAGCCAACAATTGGCTTTTCAATATGGTCTTCCATAAGGACATCCTTTTGTGGGTGGGCACATTGCCTCTCCTTCCACCTTCCAAACCTAAGCAGATGCTACTAAGAAGGCAAGAGAAACCCAAAGAGAGAAGAAGAATATTAAGGAGAATAAGGCTTTGGCTATACCCCATTTATAGTTGCAATTCGATCCCATTCAACAGCAATTGATGGTGACCCATTTGTCACCAAATGTAATAAAGCCAATTGAACAAATGCAACTAGAGGACTACACAATGAATGTAGTGGCCATCAACATGGCCTTCTTCAAGCCACACAACAAAGTTGAGCTAATGACTGAATCCACTTCTGTAGTTACTGAAGACTACTTGAAGATATCAAGAAGGCTATAGAAGATAGAAGCTGAACTAGCCAATGAAAAGGAAAACTATAACAGTTTGACCTCAGTGATCAATAATAAAAACAATGAAATAGAGAATTTGAATAAATAGTTGAAAAATACTATTTCTCTTTAGACTCACTGGGTAGTTCAGGCCCAAAATGATTCTTTAAAATTAGGGCTCACACAGGTTAAAGATGCAATGACAACCCTCAAGAATGAAAAGGTAGCGCTATAAGGATAGTGCAAGGAACACATGTTGCAAGTTACCCAATTGAAACAAAAGCTACTAACCGAATAGAATAACACTATGGTCATAATATCCCAATTTCCCTTAGAGCAACATAGAGCAGCACAATTGACACTAGAACTAGCCAATAGGCCAAAGAGTGTCAGAGTGTTAATTATGGTAAAGGAGTTATACGAATCCATATGGAAGAGAATCTCTTCGAAGATTATTTAGCTCAGGCCATCTCTGACCTTCCTGCTAAATGCACAAAATTGTGAAAAAAGGTGGAGAGTTCAGTTGTAAATACTCTGTCTATAGTCTCTAAGAGAGTAATGGACTCAAAAATGTTGCTGCAAAAGCTGTATGATGTAACAGATGCAACATTGTCAACAATAGGCATCAATGATAGTATGGTCACTTCCAAGTGAGTAAATGAAGTTCTCAGTTTCAATTCTGTAGCCAATAGTTGCAAGGAGCTTTTGGATGTCATGAAGGAAGGAATCAATGAAATGAAACAACATGTTGAAGATCTAGTGCAACTAGGTTTTCCTTCTCTGTTTCCTGATGACAACACTATGCTAATGGTAGAAGAAATTGAACCTTTGTTGTTAGCCAAAAAGAAAGATCAAATATTTTTCCAGAATCTAATGGATGATTCATCAGTCCCTAAATTAGAAACTGTCTTAGTTCCTATTTCCCAGCTTGAATTCAAATTGAAGGCTACGGTTCAAATTTTGCAACATTTTTCACACAAGGATATTATTAACCTTGATTTAGCCTTTAATGAATTGTAGAGTAAGCAAGTGTTATCTAATGAAGAGTGGTCCACCTACCAGACATCATTGTTGAAGCTATAATTTTTAATTTTTGATCTAACAGGAGTTGTGGTTTCTTTTTGAGTAGGCTCAAAAGTCCTTGGGGTCGCCAGTAATTGTAGAGTAAAAATTTACTCTACGTTTCATCCTATTTTTTCAGTTGTGTGCAATGATTTTTTTTGTCTTCGTATACTTTGGTCTGAGATGGAAAAGTTTTTAAATAGAGCACATGCTCTATTTTCCTTTTGATTCTTTTGACTAAGTGTTGAAATCAAATGAAAACTGCCAAGTGTGATCGTCTGAGGCATCCTTCTTAGTAAAAACTACCAAGTGTCATCATCTAAGGCACCTTTTATATTTTCTATGAATTGGTCAGAATGTTCCACGTATCTCATAATGACTCAGTGGAATGTGCCAAGTGTCACCATCTACAGTTTCATATAGGCACCCATGTTTCTTCTCTTTTTAGTGAAAGGTATTTTCTTTTAAGCTAGGTATCAAGATCAAGTGGAAAGCGCCAAGTGGCAATCACAAAAGGTCTCAATTTTATTTTTCTAAAAGTGATGGAGGATTATACGTACTCCAACAATAGAAAGAGGAATCGACCATGTGTCGTGATCCGAATTATCTTCATCTTTGCTTCACTAATATAGCAAAGACTATGGTGGGTCCCATGTTTTGTTTCTAAAACAAGTGATAGCCACCAAGTGTCATTGTCTATGTGAATGAGAAATGAGACCCATTTGTATAAATATATCAAAGTGGAAACCACCACGTGTCATCTTCCGTAGGTTTCTAAAAGGGTAGCTATAAGCAATGAAGATCACCACGTAACCCTAGGTAAGAGAAGCAGAGATTGCCACGTATCTTTTGATGAAGCAACATAGTTTGCCACCTGTCTTGTGTCCCTTTTAAAGTTTCTCAAGTAATAAATGATGTGGGCCTTATTTTCTTTCAAGTTATTGAAATTTTGAGGAAGCAGATGGTGACAAGTGTCAAAGGTGGAACACTCCTGAGCAAAGACAAAAAAGAGTATAAATTATGCATAAAGTGTTGTGTGTCTTCTATAGTTGCTACATAACATGATAAGTGTCGATCTCTAGCATTTCCTAAAGTAATAAGAAAATTGGATAAGTGTTACCTAGTGTTTAAGAGAAGGGAGCATCCTGCAATCTGTTATAGCTAATGAACTTCTAGGAGATGAAGCATTTTAGAATCTATAAGATATCTTTTGTTAGACACATTCAGTTAGGGAAGATTTTATTTGGGTCATTAGATTGGGAATAATTAGACAATTTAGAGTGGATCCAAGGCTATAAATAAAAGAGGGGAATGAGGATCAAAAAGGAGGAATTATCAAAGAGAATTTTTGAGAGAGAATTATTGTAACAAGTTTAGACTTTCTAGAGTTGTGGCTAAGTAATATCATTTGATTTTGTCTCATTTTCTTGAGTTGGAAGGTTTACATAACTATACGTATTTTTTCACCTCTTATGTGATTGGAAAATTCAAATAAGAAGATTGAACCCTATGCCTTTGTTGATATTATCTGTGTCATTTGCAAAAGTAGTCTAGGCTGTAGACTTTCCAGAGCTATGATTAAGAATGTCATTTGCTTTTATCTCATTTTCTTGAGTTGAAAGGTTTATATAATTGTACATGTTTCAATGCCTCTTATATGATTGGAATATTCAAATAAGAATATTGAACCCTATGCCTTTGTTGACATTTTCTATATCACAATGAAAGTAGTCTATGTTGTGAGCCTCTGTTTCTAGTGTTTCCATCTTTTACATTGATCATGCACTTGTTTGCTCTTAAATGTAAATGAATCCTACATATAGTTTCACTGTGCTTAGGATTAAGGTTGAGTTACATTCAGGCGCATCACCATAGACTAGATTTCTTTTCTTGCATTTGTGTTTCTAATTTAAATTCCTATCCCTTTTCCTAGTATCTACTCAATTTAAACAAGAACCAACTTCTTAAAAATTTGGAGGTTGTTTCAAGATGCAAGTCCCATATCTAGAAACTTCCCATTTTTGTTGATTAGAATCAAGCACAATTTTAAATCATCAACAAATACTTTTTTTATCTCGATCCATAATCTCTTGAGTAAGAGAGAGTAATAGCTACCTTTAAAAGAACAACCTTTATTTGTGGCTTGTGAATTTATTGCATCATTATCTCCTTATAATTCTTAGCCATGTATAAATATTTGTGTTTAATTAATTCTAATAATAGGTGTAGGTTCTAAGATCACTTGTTCTTTTAGAAACCATATAGGGAAGTGATTCTTAAATACCATAGAAGATTTATTTTCTACCTTACCCTTCTCTCATTTTTGAAGTTTGTTTTGAGTCCTACCCACTTTAGATTAACAACCAATCACCCTTCCAACTCACATAGAGATTCACTACCCTTTATAGACCTCACCTCCATCCAAAAAACCTTGTCAACAGTGTGCATTCCATACTAGTTATTCCATGAATATGTTGTCAAAGACCACATACCTATAACTCATACCCTGGAGTGGAGTTCACCTCCATTAATATATGATAATAATAATTGTTATTTACATACATTTTCCTTTAAGTCACCCAAGAGAGTGACTCGATCCAATTCCAAGGTTGGTTTACTAGTATCACCCTTGACAAATCATTAAAGACCTAGAATTGCACCAACATCACTAGTTCAGAATAATCCACCTCCTTCAATAGGGAACCCATTACCCATAACAACCCTTTACCTATTAAATAACCAATTCCTCATCCCTAATTAGTTGGATATACTATTTTCATCTCTAGATACATGCATGATTTACCTCAAAATCCTAAAAATTACTTACTTTCCTTTTCTGCTTTAAGAGCAAGGATAACAGAGGAACATATCAGATATTTTAAAGTTGCATTAATGTTAATGAATGTTATTAATGAGGATGTTACATGTAGATTAATCAATTTTACCTTAATGGATGTTACTTATGATTATTATTTAAGTCTAATATAAAATTCCATCACTTCTTGGGATGAATGTCAAGAATATTTTCTTACATATTTTGGATAGGTCACCAATCATGGCTTAGTATAGATCACTTCACCATTATGAGGAAAGAACCTAATGAAATCATATATGATTTAAAATAAAGGTTATAAAATATGTATAAATAATTTATCCTAAGTTAAAAACTAGATGAGTTATTACCATTGGAAATGTACAAAAATTTCCTAGACCCAATCATTATTGTGTTCTTGAGAACAATAATTGTTGCTAATAATTTGACAATAGCATACAAAGAGGATATCAATATAGACAAACATCTCAATCCTCAAATATCTAGAGCACCTAATGTTAATAATGGATTTCCATCACTCAATTTAGTACCACATGTGAAGTAGAATGTTCCCCCCTTAAATTAAAATCAATTGTATGCATTAACTTTATTGACATAGATAACACAACCAAATTTTAGCTTCTTGAATAATAATATGATAGGAAATAGTTAATATTAGAATCAAAAACTATGTTTGATCCAAGCTAATATTTTAAATGGTACATATTATATAAATTTAGAACTAAATTTTATCTAGAAGATGATTTAAAATTTTAGCAACAACTTCTTGAATATGCCAAGGAAGATGGGCAATGAAAATGTTCTAACTAGTAATCAGAAAGTTGGATTGTAAAATATAATAGACCATTCAATAGAATTTAGTAGCCTAAAATGATTCTAGATATCAACATGGTAGAAATGAATCTTCTCAATTGGTGTAGAATTCAAAACACCTCTTAGCATGGTTAGTTTGACTGTGTAGAGTTCTATGTAGCATTCACAGTCTTTTACAAAGAATTAGTTAGGCAAGATCAGATGAAAAAACCAATATAATACTAATAGGATACTATATCTTCAATCAATACCATGTTTTTTTAGACTCATGAGTTTCTCTTCCCAATCAAAGATGATAATGTACCAAAAGACAATATAGATGAGATTCACACTTTTTAGTAGTTATAGAGAGGTGTATAAAATCTAAGTAATAAGTAGCAAATCAAAACATCAACTCCTATGAATACTATGATGATTCCTCTTTATTATAAATTAGACAATAATCCACCTCCTCAAAAGGGGAATGATTAGCCGTATAATAAGGGAGAACAAAGAAAATGAAAATACAATATTATGAAAGATATGAAAAAGCTCAAGGTGATTATAAATCTTCATGAGTTAGCTTAAATACATAAATATAAGGATATCATATTAAATTACATTATTGGAAAAGCTCCTATCGAAATAAATAAAGCATTTATAAATAAAGTGAAAGTTGTTAACACCAACATCTTTTACAAAAGTAAGCTAAAAGTTCCACCCTTTCTGCTAACTATTAGGGATTTTTGTAATAATATTCATAATTCTTTAGTATATTTTGGAACATATAAACCTATCATACCCACATTATTATGTCAAAATATGGGTCTCACTCTTAGCCCCTCTAAGAGAATAGTTTCACAAATGGATAAAATAGTATTATCAGTAGTTGGAAAATTGACCAATGTATGCATTCAAGTAGCATTTGAACCATGAGTCTAGATGACTAGTTATATTATCATGGTAGATATACCAGAAGGCTATGGATTTTTACTGAGCAAGGATTGGTCTAAAAAAATCAATGGTTATCTCTCTACAGAATTCTCACATATTCGGTTTCCATGGAGAGGGATTTCAAATCAAATCAGAATTGATAGAGAACCAAAAATGAAATATCCCATTACAAAATATAACATCAAGAATAAAGAAGTAAAGTATGAATCTCCTAGCCTTGGTATTTATAATTTTTCTACATATAATCAAATAGAGAAGCTAGAACTTGAAGGTTTGAATCAGATTAGGACTTTAAACTTTGATGGTGTTATATCCAAGCAAGGATCAGGTGTGGGAATTGAGCTGACTAATCTACAAGGTAAAAATTTCTTGGCAACATATAGATTGAAATTTCCATTCACTAACAATAAAGTTGAGTATGAGGATATGATTATAGGATTACTATTTTTACTTAACAATAATGTAAAGTAAATACCATTATTTATCAATTTAGAGCTGGTGTTTAACCAAGTCAAAAATAAATATCAAAGCAAGATATCTTATTTAAGAAGATATAAGCATAGATCATGGGACCTCATTGAAAGTTTTGAAGCTTTCAACATAGTATTCCTTCCAAAAGAGTAAAATCAAGCCACTAGTTCACTATTTATTATTTCCACTAATCTAGAGCTACTAAAAGAATCTAAAGTAAAAAGGTTATCTATTGAATTGTTACCTTGTCCTTATATTATAGATAACATAGAAAATTTCTAGGTCTTTGATTTTGACCAATTGATTATTAAATTTCAAACTAATTTAGGGGAGTTTAAATCCCAAATCATCAAGGATAAGGACATTAATCACCTTTGTCAAGAGGAATCAGATATAGAAGGCATTTTGCCAACTTAAAAATAATTGAGTTCTAGTTGAGTTGGTCTTTTTGGAAAGACCATTTGACATAAACTCTTAATCTCAACAACTTAGACAACCTACGGCCAATGAATATAATTTTAGAAGGGAAAATTTGGGATATGGACATAGCCCATATGATGTTAATATTGGTCTCAAATACACCCCAGAAGAGAGACAATGAGTGAAATATCTAATCGCTCAATATAAGAACATGATTTTTTGGACATACGAAGACTTGAAAGTATATGAACCATAAGTTATCACCCACATGATTCCCTTGAATCCAAATCATAAACCATTTAGATAGAGGAAAAGATTGGTCAATCATATTTTGGTTCCTCTCATCCAAAGAGAAGCGGAGAAACTTCTAGGTGCAAAAATCATCTTTCTGGTAAGACATTTTACTTGAGTGGCCAATTTGGTCCTAGTAAGAAATAATAATGGTGAGATTAGATTATGTGTGCACTTTAGGAACTTGAATAAGGCTTATGAAAAGGAAAATTGTCCTCTACTTTCCCTAGATGAGGTAATACAAATAGTAAGTAGATCTAAAATTATGTCCTTTTTGGATGGATTTTTAGGCTACAATCAGGTACTAGTGTAATCTAAAGATATAATGAATATCATGATCATAAAAAAGTGTGGAAATTATTCATATAATAGGATGCCATTTGGCCTAATAAACATAGGAGCCACCTTTCAATGTGTCATGGATCATACATTTAATGAACTGATAGGAAAATTCATAATCATCTACATGGATGATCTTACAATATTTTCAAAGGATAGGAAAGATCACATAAACCACTTCCAATCCATATTTAAAAGATACATAAGGTTTGGTGTTTCATTAAACCCAAATAAGAGCATATTTGGATTGATGGAGGGAAAGCTTTTTGGGCACATCATCACCAAAGATGGGATCACCATTGATCCATATAGAATTCAATAAATTTCGAACATTCAGCCACCAAACAATAAAAAGGATATTAGATCATTATTATAAAATAATTAACTTCATAAGGAAGTTCATCTCATGATTTTAAAAGATTGTTAAACCTATGAATGCCATGGTCAAGCAGGATGCCAAAATAGAGTGGATAATTAAAACCCAAAAGTCCTTTCAGGACATAAAAGATATAATATCATAGGCTCTAGTATTAATCAATCTAAATTTTAAAAATATTTTTATCTGTATTCATTTTATTTAGAGCATAAGATCATGACTGTCATCACACAGAAGAAGGATGAGACTGATCATCCAACTATGTTTATGAGCACAAATCTAAAAGATACAAACTTAGGTACTCTATGATTAATAAACAAATTCTTGCCCTCATCAAACTAGTAAATAAATTTTGACATTAAATTTTAAGGAATATAACGATTTATATTTTGTTTGATCCTATCATCAATCTCACCCTATCATAGAACTAATTAGGAGAATGCCATGGAAAAGGGATGGCCAAGATACAAGGATTTAATATAGAGATAAATCTTGTAAAAACTATATGAGGCCAAGGCATTATTTAGCTCATGGCTAAACCAAATCCATGCATCATCATTGAAGAGGTATGTGAAGCTCAAGTATCTAAAAGAGAATGGTATACTAATATAATATAGTATTTACTTATAGGAACTTGTTCCCTGGATCTCAATAGAGAAAGGAAGAGAGATTTGAGGTTGAAAGCTACTCATTACATGATCAATAAGGGAGTTCTCTACAAATGAAATTATGAAGTTATTTATCTTAGGTGTGTATCCACAGAGGAAGCTAAATAAATTCTAGAAAACTTGTATCAAAAGATAGGTAGTGGTCATCCTTATCGGAATACCATGGCCCACAAGATCTTAAGAATGGGCTACTATTGGCCAACAATTTTATAGGATGCTCATACTCATGTCAAAAAATGTCATGAATGTCATTCCTTATCCAAAAGAGACGTGCACACAACAATGATTTTATAGTTATATATTGAAGGAAGGCCATTTTCCTAGTGGGGTTTAGACTTCATTGGTGTCATCAACCCAAATTCATTACCAAGCCATAAGTTTATGCTTGTTGTTATTGACTACTACACCAAATGGACCTAATCCATAGTCACAAAGAACTTTAGAGCATAGGATGTGATTCACTTCTTTGGTTTTTGATAATGGGCCAAATTTCATATTAACATAATTTACTGAGTGGGCACATGACAACTATATTATTATTAGGTTAGAATATAACCATTAACCATAGGGAAATGGACTAGTAGACTCAATGAACAAGAATCTGGTTGATGCAATTAAGAAATCAACTAGAGACAAGCCTAGAGACTGGCATAATTTATTGAAGTATGCTCTTTGGGTAGACCTAAAAAGACACAAACAAGCCCTTAAATCTTCACCCTACTTGTTGGTGTATGGATGTAGGCTAGTGCTCCCAATTATGTTAAATTTTCCCACTTATTAGTTTATGAAAGACTAAATGGAATTGAGTGATAAAGCAAAATCAAGGTTGCTAGACATAATAGAAATGGAAGATTCAAGTTTTTAAGCCTTATATACATTCAAAAAATGCAAAGATGTGGTCAAGAGGTGGTTTAACAAGAGATAAAATATCAAAGCATTCAAGATTTTAGATCTAGTACTACTTTGGGATAAAGCCCATGAGAAGAAAGGATAACATGACAAGATTCCACCATTATGGATTAAATCATACCAAATTTCAAATATCATGGGAAATAATGCATTTAATTTGAAAGACTTGTAGGGTAATAAACTTACCTATCCAGTTAACAAATAGTTTTTGAAGCACTACTTCATGACTGTACCATCTAAAGGAACCCCAGACTAACAAAATAAAATAATAAATGTAGTTATAGGATTAGATTAGATTTATTGATTTCTTAGATAATTTCCATGCTTTCTTTGATTATATTTGCTTATTTCTTATATCAATTTCCTACTTTCATAGATTAACCTTTCTTATTTTTAGTACTTTGATTTCTTAGATTAATTTCTTGCTTTCTTAGATTAGTTGTTATTGCTTTCTTTGATAATCTAAATTATGTTTGCTCTAACTATAACCAAGCTAAAAATATGAACCAACTAAGCTTATGACTTTTAGAAAGGGGGAAAATTAAAAAATTGGCAATTTGGGATTAGTTTATAGGTTGGGAATATTTTTGTGTTTTGAGTCTTTAGAATGTATGTAATCATGAAATATTCTAGATATTATCACAATTGAATAATTTTACCATGCATATATAAGTTGCTCTCAGAGTTATTCATAGAAATTTAAATTTGTTTCTCATTTTATTGGATCAAATGCATTTATCACATTAAATACCTATTGGAGATGATAATTCTAGGTATAGATGTGGTTGGCAGGGATGTTTTATTAATGATTTATTTTATAATTCTACCATCTCCTAGGGTTCCAAATTTTCTCTATTCATTTAAGATCAAAAAAGAAAAAACATGAGATGAAAATAACCAATGAGTTAAAAAGAAGAGAAAAAGAAAATTTAAAGAAAATAAAAGGTCTCACAAGATGAAATAAGGTCAATGTACCATGCATCATGATTAAGATAAAATAATTAAAAGAGAAGAAAAGGAGCCCAAAGTATCTCTATCAAGGCTATGGATACCTAGTTGGTAGTAGAGTAATGCCTGAACTTCCCTTATTTTTAATCTTTAATAGACACTAGAATGAAACCTATAGCTTCATCAAGCCTTTGGAAAACTCATCAGAATATGGGTTAAATGAATGAAACATTTGACACATAATGATACAAGGAATTAGAAGGCAAGTATGTTGTGTGAATTGACTTAGGAGTCTCTTTCATGTTTTTGATTTAAGTATTCTTATATGATACACTTCATGATTGATTTAAGGATTTTAAACCAAAGGTCTAGGTTCTTGAATAATCAGGTGTATTCCCCCTATAGGTTACCAATTTTTGTACCCAACATCCCCTCTTTATTTATAGAAATAGGGACCTACTTGTATTTAGATTATCATCTTGATTTTGAGCCTCTCTTCTTTATTATCAAACAAAATATGGGAAAATATTGATTATTATCCTTTAATACTTTATATAAATGGCATTAGTATTATGTTTTCATAAACTAACCTTATTAATACCTTTTGGATGTTTTGAGCTATTCAAGTTTTTTGGGACTTATACCATTCAGGTGAATTTTTTTGCAGATCTTATCTTCAATGGTTTTTTCTATTCTAACATTTCATTTAGATATTTTGTTCAATAAGTTTGATGTTTGAGATTTATGTTTTTGGCACTAATTTCTATCAAGCTTTTTATATGGAGTTATCTTTTTTGAGGTTTTTTTTTTTTGGATATTTTTTCTAAAACAATTTCCCTAAGCCAACTTAATTATATTAAGTCTTTTGTCTGACTCATCTTTGTTGGACTTATCTTTATCAGACATTTTCCCTGAAGTAGTTGGTCTATTAGACTAATTCTTTTAGTCCTTTTACTTCACAAAATTATCTTTGTTGGGAAAATTATTACAAACATTTTCTTCAAAAAAATTACCTTGATGAAATTGGGTCTATGGGCATTTTACCTAATGTAATGACCCTTTAGACCTTTTGAAATGACCTTTTAGACCTTTTGTACTTACCCATCAGGATTTTTATCATAGGTAATTTGTCCAACAAAGTAGAACCTTCAAAATTTTGTCATGGGCAATTTGCCATACAAATTAGATGCTTCAATTCCTTTTGAAATTACCCTTCAGCCTTTTTGTTATAACCATTTTTCCTGATAGAAGTTCCCTTTAACCTTTTTATTATGGATATTTTACTTTATAGAATTACCCTTTGGCCCTTTTTTAGCTATTTTTCTTGATATAGTTACCCTGAAAGCTTTTTTGACTCAGTTAAAAATCTCAAAACAATTTCCCTAACGATATACATGCTAAGGGCTTTGAGCTACAACCATTTTATCCAAGAAAAATAGGTCTTTGGGATTTTTTTTGATGGTCTCCCATAAAAAATAGTCCAAAAAATAAACCTAAAGTACCCTAATTCTGAGACATTATTATCACTTTAACTTTATATGCTAAGTCATTTTTACATTTGTGTTTACAGAGTAGGTGGTCCAAAGGAAATGACAAATATCAAGCTTACATAGGTTTAAATTCTTATAATTGAATGTATGCCATTTATGGTCATGAGGACATCATTAATCATCACATGAACATAAAATTTAATATCAAATAAATAATAATGGGTTTAAATTGTGATGCTCACATGGACATCATTGATGATCATAAGGATGACATTGACAATTGAGTGAACATCAAAATTAAGATCTACAATAAAACATTACATGTTTAAATTATGATAGTCATGTGGATATTATTTATGGTCATGTGGAAATAATTTATGGTCATGTGAAAATAAAATTTGATCTCATAAATTAGCCATTTAGATTCAAATGTTAGTGGGCCTAGGGATATCAACCATCAATGTTAACTTGGGTACAAGTAGATTGATAGTACAAGATCAATATGGACTTTTCACAGGTCCCCAAACTAGTGAGACACTTACACTTAGAATAGAAATATTAAAGATATAAATATAAAGAGAAAAAAGGCCCCACAAATCTAGAAAGTGGCATTCTTACATTCTATCATGTAGAAGATCAAATGGTGTGAGTCCTAGGTGGACTTTTCAAAGATCTAGACTAAATCAGGTTTGACATGTGTCCTAAAAATATCAATAGTCATATTTATAAATATATTAAATATAATTACATGTAATTATGGATAGAGTATGTATGTATTTGGATGCTTGATATATATCTATCGATAGCCATTGGGTCTCACAATTAAGCTAGATTAGGAGTATGAACACACATGCCTTGGACTTAATCTAGTCAATGAATATGAAGTAGAAATCTGGCCACATAACAAGAGAATGCTATAGTTGTAGAGGCATATGAAAGGTTAGTTAACACTACCAATTATTTGAAGACAAAAAACCTATAAATCCTTTTGAAGGAATATTTTATATAGGTGCAGGAAAACATGCAACACACAATTCAGATTAGTCAAATCTAACAATAATGTCACTAGTTCTATAAACATTGGTAAAGTGATACTTGTCTTGGACATATATTTGAGTTCCATTTGTAGGTGGATAATTTATATTATCAATATATTATTCTCACAACCTATAAAATGAGGTAGTTTTGAATTTATTTATATATTTCATGTAGTTTAGGCTATAATTATAGAATTTTCCTTTATGCACATGCACATGTTGCATAGAATTTTATAAAGGCCAACATAAATTGATAATTTCAAGTGAAATATTATATGGTTTTGGACCACAGAAGTAAATTTATGACTATCACATGTAATGACCTTGCATGAACTTGGAGGATGAGGTGAACCCTTCCTGAAGTCTATATAAATAATAGTAATCCAACTTGGATTTTTGTTAGAGAATTTTGAATATAGGAGCAACATCAATTTTGATTGTCAGTAAATGTGTCTGAGTATTTTATTTCCAATTTTTGTTTGATTAGATGTTATGTTTTTGGTTGTATGTTTTAATAATCTTTAGTGCATAATAGTTATGAATAAATTCTTAACTATCTTGATTGATGTCCTAATCTTAGATGTGTAATAGTTGTTGAATGATTAAAAAAATATACTGGTTAGTATAGTCAAGTTAGATTGAATCATAATTTTTAATGTGCATGAGTGTTTTATTTGATGTATTTTTCTATGTGTGTGTGATAGCTGCCTCAAATAATTTGCTAGCCTGAGCCATTATCTCTTGAGTAAGAATGTGTAATAGCTACCATAAAAGAGTAACCTTTATCTAAGGCTTTTGAATTTCTTACATCATTATCTTCTGATAATTCTTAGCCATGTCTGACTGTGTGTGTGTATTTTTTGTTAACAACATGCATAGGTTTTGAGATCACTTTTCCTTTTAAAAACCATCCAAGGAAGTGATTCCTAAAAACTATAGAAGATTTTTGTTACCTTACCCTTCCCTCCTTTTTGAAGTTTGTTTTTAGATGTACCCACTTTATATTATCAATAATATTCCCATACAACTCACATAGATATTAACTACCCTTTAGAGACCACATCTCCATCCCAAAAACCTTGTCAACAACCTGCACGCCCTACTAGCTATTTATACAAAAGGTTGTCAAAGACTACATACCTACAACTCATGCCCTGGAGTGGAGTTTACCTCTATTGAGATCATGAAATGTTAGAATATACCTAGTTATGATGTGTTATGCATAAAACATGGATCAATAGTAGGACTATTTCTATTTTTATGGAGAACATATGCTTGTGTTTTTGGGTTCTATTCCTATGTGCATAAAACTTGAAAGTCTATATTATGCCTAAAATATATGATTGTATATGGAAAAAATAATCCTCCTTATGAGTATGGCATGAGTTTAAAATGTGTGTTCATTATTAGGATAGGTTGGACATCCTCAACACCTTATTGTGAAGAGAGTTGCCTACATACTAATACTTTGAGGAGGGATCAATCTTGATGTAGTTTTCCCACCTAGTTTTAGTACAAGTACACATGAATACTTGAATGAGAGTGGCCTTTGATGCCTTGAGTGTGTTTGATAATGATAGTATTTGAAATTTTATCTTATGGATGATATAGATTATAGTATACAGAAGTAGGTAAAAAAGGGATCAAATACATTAATTTTTCGTAACTTGTTTCTTATTTGGATAGACTTTTGCATCTATTTTCCATCTAGTGAATAGAGGTCAAATAGTATTTTATTTATAGAGATTCATTTATTATTTGGATAACAAAATTTAATTATGCCAACCTTAGGAGGGGCACATAATTTTTTTTTTTGGAGAGTTAGGGCAAGGAACACTAGCACCATGTGCATATAGTGTCCTTAATATCGTGTTAGTGTTCAACTTCTAGAATACTGGGTATATTGGGTTAGGATCTATAATATCTATTCTAATATGGTTTTTTAGCTAATAGAAGGTGTTTTTGATATGCATAATGGTTTTAAAAGTGTGATTAAAGCTCTAGGATAGGTTTAGGGATAAGCTAGGCATAATTCATCTCAAGTAACATTATTAGCATCCAAAAACCACTTTTAGGTAATTACATTGGGAATAAGGAATTTTATGAATGTGTTCATGTAAATGTATATTTGGACACCTTTTATTTCAACATCATGTTTTATGGCACATATCTTTGAAGCTAATCTAATCACATCACCATCTTTTAACTCTAGGTTGTAAAACTTTATTTGTAAATAAATGAATTCCATGAGTGGGAATCATATAGCTCCTTTAGTTTCTCAAATTATTCCCATGGTTTAATTTACCCATATATATGATGAAAAAATATATATCTACTAATTCCCTCATCAAGGCTAATGCCTTCTAGTTTTTTAACTTCTATGTTTGATTATCCTTTACATTCCTTGTTGGTTCAACTAGTTGTTTTTTCCCATCATAAATATATAACCATAGATCATTGAATATGAGTGTGTTCTCCACTTTTCAAGACCATTCTAGCCAA
>JARHVA010003063.1:1085000-1175000 GCA_037957365.1 Torreya grandis | reverse complement strand
AACTCAACCAATGAATCTTTCCAAAATTTAACTAATGAAATTACAAGTGATAATTATCAAATGAAATCAATATTATTCAAAATATATAATCAAATTATTTCCCACTAACCATTAATGGTATAAAAAATGAAGTAGTTATTATCTCCATCAAAGCCCTTCGTTTACAACAATAGTGCCCCAATCATGGTATGATCCTAATAAATTATGTTGGTTCCATGATTATATTAGTCATTCTTATGAAACATATCATGAACTTATCAAATTTTTATTTTCCTTCATGTTAGGTGACACATTTGGTCATGATGCTATTATCAAATTACATCAATATGATTATCTCAAAGCTTCCCACAAGAAAAATGTTAGTAAACTCATACCCTCAAAAAAAAAATATTATACTTATAAACATAAAATTCAAATGTAAACATTTGCATAATTAATGTTTATTATGACCAATACTAAACCAAATGTCAGTATGTGAATGCATCCAAATCTAACTATAGTTGTAAACCTGCTAGCAAGTATTTTATCACTAAACCTATTAAACCCTCTACTAATTAATAATTAATTAAATATACTACCACTACTATACCTAAATATTTCAAACCAAACAACACACCACTCCCACAACTAGAACCCCAACCTAGTTATTATATACCTATAAAAAAAGGTAGTACCTCATAAACCTTATGTTGGTTCTTCATCCTATAAATCTTATTGGAAATTTTTAGAAGAGATTGATTTGATGCCTTGAAAAATTACCCTTATGGAATTAGTTATAACTTCTCCCTATCATCACAAATTCCTTATGAAACAATTACAAAATATTGAAGAACCATAATCTCATGAGTTTGAAATCCTTTCTAACAATTCTTAACTTATAGAAGACCATACAATTGAAACAATATGCATATCCTCAAAACCATCCATATAAATTATTGAAAAGGATATGATTAATGATAAGATTACCCACCTATATATATTAAAAATTTTATCAATAATATGCTCATTCTAAAAGGTCTAGTAGATTAAGGTTCCAAAATTAATGTCACCTATATTTGGTTAATTCAAAAAATCAAATACACTGAAGAAAATATCAAAAAACATGCCTCATATGTATATGATTTTATAAAAAGAATAAAAAACCACTTGTTTTCATTTGGCTCTCACTTACCATTGAATCCAAGACAATCTACACTAATGTTATGGTTCTTAATCTCCCATTATTTTACAACATGATCCGTGGTCTCACATGGACACATCATATGTGTGCCATTGATTCTTTAGTCATTTAATGAATAAAAATCATACATAATGGAAGGTGATACAAACATGAAGTTGGTACTAATACATGGATTATTCAACTAACAAAACATCAATCTCAATATCATATTTTGATTATTATCCATATTTATAATCCACCTATCCCTAAATTTGTTATCATGATTTTTGATTTACATGTCAATTTTATTGATTCAGATGATGATGAACCAAATGAACTGTAAAAAACTATAAATACCACTTTATTACCTCCTTATATATCATAAAACTATTAATACCACTTTATTACCTCCTTATATATCATATTGGATCCCTCCTTATTTACTCTTATGTGATCATACAATACCCATAATCAATGATACCATTGATACTCCCCCTCAATGTAATGCATATGAAGCCTCTTACATAGAAGGTGATTTCACTTATAATGAATGTGGAGTGGTTTTTTTTTTCTAGATCATTTATCTACGTCTCCTTGAAAATTAAACAACATATGTTATTCCACCACTAACTCTCCTACAACAATTTATGCATACACTATTTATCACACCTATAATGATAATTATATCATGGCCCAAGCCTAACCATGATATTTAGATGCACAACATTATCAAAATAAATTAGCAAAAATACATGCCTTCAACTATGATGTCCATGTTATTCATATCTCATCTGATACTAAATTTGAACTTGAAACTTATGTACACTCTATAATTCACCATTATTAAACACCCCATGGATAATTGAAGAAGTTATAGTTACAAAATCTTATGAACCTTCTACATAACTTAATTCAATAAATCCCTCTTTAACAACAATAAACATTATTTACCCCACTTATAACTCACTAATCAATCTAAACTATCACCATCTAAATTTATCTTACCAATATCGATGGAGATAAACCTTACTAAATCATCACCTAAAAACTCATCTATTGAAAAACCAATACAATTAATATAGACTTTGTTGACTTACCTCAACTTGATCTGACCAACACCAAATCTTTATCCACTACTCCACCTATAATTAACTTAGATGATAAATAAATAAACATGAGACAAATACATTCTAAATATGATATCAAAGGTAATAAAATCAATGATCTATAGGTATATGTTTAATACTATGGACCTTTACCATTGCTTCCCGATGATGAAGCTATCATAAAACTATTACATGTTAGAGAACCTCAACTTATATGGCAACATCATAAGTATAGAATTTTTCATCAAAAGGTTACTTGTTTAAATAATTCATTACTAGTGTGGAACCTAAAATAAATCCTATCTCTTCCCTCCCTCCTTCTTCATATATTTTCCAAGATGGAAATATTATGCTTAGGGAAAGAACTACAAAAACTGAATACGATACACTTACATGTCCTCAAACTATTACCATCTCTAAAAAGATCAATCTTGAAGATAATGATAGTTCTAGCCTCTTATTTGATAAATATCATGAAATATTTACTTTGTAATATGAATACATGTCTAGAATTTATCCTAACACCATTGTCCATAATATCATCACTTACCCATATGTTAAACACGTATGATAAAAGAAATAAAAAATTCTCTCTTGAGATTTATACCTTATGTCATAAATAAATCATCAAAATCTTGGATGTTAAATTAATTAAAACTACATATTACTCAGAATGGGTTTCAAACATTGTTCTTGTTCATAAAAAATTAACCTTGGTTACTCACATATGAATTGACTTTTACAACCCACATTTAGCATGTACAAAAGATAATTTTCCCTTACCATCAATATATGCCATAGTCAATTACACTACCAATTAAAAAATATTATCAGTCATGGATATTTTTTAGGGATATAACCAAATTCACATAACTCCTAAAGATCAACATAAATAAAACATTTACCAAAGAATGGGGAACCTATTTTTATGTCAAATTTCTTTTCAATCATGAAAATTTTGAAGATACCTATCAACATGAAATGAACCATATAATTCATCATATTATTCAAAAAATCATCAAAACATATGTGGATGATCTCAATTCCAATTATAAACATCATCATACTCATCTTCATGATTTATCTATCATATTGATTAACTCATTAAATATAAAGATAGTGTTACTTTGGGTAAACTATTAGTTTTGATAGTCTCTCTCTATGTAATTGATGTTTATATAACTACAATCAAAGATATGAACATGCTTATTCCTTGATATATTTGAGCTATACAAAAATAATTTGGAAAGATTGGGGTAATTAACTGCTTTATTCCCAAATTGGCTTACCATATCTACTCCATTAAATCTCTTATTAAAAAGAGTTAATTCTATGGAATGGACATATTCTTGCCAAAAATCATTTGAAAACATGAAAAAATCCTTGATTCATCTTACTTCTCTTCACCCACATTAAAATAATCATCCATTAATCCTCTATATGTCCTGTACCCCCCATATCAATCTGTGAAATTCTCACCCAAAAAGTGAATGTTGGTATAGAATATGATATTTATTATATCAGCTGATCTTTAATAGATTAAAAAAAATGTTACACAAAAGGATAATGTGATTGTCTTGATATCTATTTCACATCTAAAGATATCTACAATTATATGATTTATCAATCTACTCATGCCATTACCCATTGTGATCTACTTCATCATTTTCACTCCAAATATTGATATAATTAGCAAATGGATAATCATATTAATGGAATTTGATCTCTAATTTTTCTTTAAAAAGTTTAGAAAAGGATAGGTAATCATAGACTAACTTGCAGTGGCCTCCCTACCACTTAAAAACTAGCTTCAAGATATCATCCTTGATGAATAAATTCTTTATATCGAATGTCTTAACCAATAAAACTCATAAATATATTATTTTTATAACTTCACTTTTTATCTTGAAGCAAATAACCATGAATAAATTGATCTTCCTTATTCTACCAGTAATCCTAAATTAGTCATTAAATAATTACCATAAATTACAATTGACTTGCATGAATAAACTTAGAAACTTCACTTTCATGTTCTAAAATGCCTTCAAAGAGATAGGGAAGGATATGTATTAACAAACCCACATGGTAAAATAATACCTATAGAATTTCAATTAACCTTTAATGTCACTAATAATATGGCTAAAAAGGAAGATATGATATTTAGGCATGCAAATCATAATTATTTTAGACATCCCATATTTACATGATTTAGGTGATTTAAAACTCATATTCCATGAACTTAGTGGATATTATAAATTTAAAAGTTGAAACATTATCACATAGCATAAAATTTCCACTACACTTGAAAAAAAATTGTCCCTTTTACCATCAAACCAATCCTAAAAGGAAAAAATATATAGCTAATTCTCTTGTTTCATCAACATCTCTATTTCATCCTCATCAAGTGATTAAAGATTCTCAATTACTTATTTAAATGATGAAATTGCCTTATTATATATAAAATAAAAATGATTCTTTAATTTATCACATACGATCTATTATTATTCAATAAAGGCCCATGGTACAAAAACATCATCCAATTTATCGAGCATCATATTTACCCTTGAGAAGTATATTCTCATGAAAATACTCATATTCATAAATAATCATAAAAATATGAACTTGTATACAATACCCTTTATTATGGTAACATATAGGTTACCTTAAGATGTTGTATAATGCCATAAGAAGTTACTAATCTACTTTTAAAATCCCATTGAAACATATGTTTTGGTCATTTAATCAGCTATGCCACAACTTGTAAATGCCTACACATGGGTTAATTTTGGCCTAATATTATTAAAAACCATTATTTTTATTTAAAATTTTCATCCATATCAACTTCATGATGATATCCTCCACTTTAATTTAGATAAACTCCAAAGCTTTGAGTCTCCTTGGCCTTCTCTATGTGGGTATTATATCTCATTAGAAAATTACCAAGATCATAAGATGGTCATGTGTTCATTATCACCACCATTAAATATTTTAATAAGTGGGAGGAAGGAATTCCACTTGTTGGAGTTATTAGTATTAATTTTATGGAATTAATATGCACCATTGGAGAGATTTATTCATGCTTCCTTAGATTGATCCATAATATGGGAATAACCCTAGGTTATGGATAACCTATGATGGGGCTAAACCTCCAGAGAAGGTTGGATTCCTCTTAATGATCACCTACACTAATGTTTTCATTGGTAAAATTATTATAAATGGGGAAATTAGATCCTAATAAGGCTAAAAGGTGATGCACTAAATTTAAATGAGAACTTATATAAGGATGAAATAAACACTAAGGAAGCATAACACAATGTTAACTCACACAATCACATAAAACTATCTAGTTGCATAAGTATTTCATAAGCTAGGTTCAATAAGAAAATAATGAAGGCAAAGAGGTGTTATAAGACTCACTGAGAGCTTGCATCAATGATATAAATAACACTAACTTAGACCTACAACTAAATTGAAGACACCTAGAAATGATCAAGAAAGAAGGACAATGAGCATGAAAGACTCTCCTTCACAATGCCATCATGCAGAGTCTTTAATACACATAATTTAGAGGGTATAGATAGGTAAATAAAATATTTATTACTTAAGTAGGTCTTATATAAATAATCTAAGAGGGTTTATCCTTATCAAATGAGAGTCTATGATCTTCCATAATTTACAGAGAATTTCTTCTAAATTTGAGAGTCTTCTTCTAAAATTTGAGAGAGAGATTACAAATGGGAAAGAATGGGGGATGTAGGAGAAAGGGGAGGGAGAGATTGAGCACACCATCCTAGATAATTAAAGAGTTACAATCACTTATATGGGGTCCTAACCACTTTTTATCTATTATCATTAATTTCACCTCCCAACTAGCCATTCATTAGCTCTAAATGACTTCAATCCCCTCATTAGCTTTAGGGGACAACCTAGAAGATAATAATTTGTTGGAGGTGATGAGACATGATTTTTATTGATGAAGAAAACATTTTAAAGGCTCTTTAAAAGAAATGAATGGTCCCCCTGTACTTCTTCAATCCCCAAAACTACTTTTTAAACTTCTACGCCACTTCCCACTTGTGTTTAATATAAGGATAAAGTCTTCATACCTTATATCTGGATATAACCATGCCATGTCTATGTTGAATGGCCATCTATACCTATTTTTTGAGGATGTGGCCATTTAAATAGATAATACACTCTTTTATAATCACATATCTACCCCTACTATAAAATTTGAGAATAGGTATATATTATAGAGTGAAAACCAATCTAATTTATTGGTTTTCATATAGTTATTCTATAAATTAAAAAAATATAGGTCACATATATTCCTTATTTATTTCTTTTAGGCATAAATAGAGTTATTATATCTCTAAAAATTGTGGGATCCAAGGTCTTATGTACACAACATTAAAGGCATAAAAACATAATTCTAGCTGCTTTGGAACCTCCAATAGAGGTCCTAACTAATCTTCAATGACATCCTTTGAAGTATTTGATCTAGTTTAACCTAAGTCAAATTTGATATATATTATAATCCCTTAGCCTTTGACATTTAATATTAACTGTTGATCAGCTTGTTTATGTACCATTGGATCTATTTTATCGACTTACACTTGCACCATTAATTTAATTATATATGAATGGATAAAAACCATATATCTTCTACTCAGGTACTCAAGATATTGACACTTGTCATCAACACATTCAATCTGGTGTCTACAAACTTTTTGACTTGATGCTCAGCATTGATCTTGAATGCATGATTAAACATGCTTTATTAGATCTTATTGGACTGACTAACTCAAATTTGTCTTCACTCCATTGGATTTGGATGTACAATTGAATGCTAACCATTGATATACCTAGAACCACTAATTTAAACTCATCCTCACTCTATTATATCTATATGTATGATTTAATGTTGATCATTGATCTACCTAACACATTAACTCAAACACATCCTCACTCTATTGGATCAAGATGTATGATTGAATGTTGACTATTGATCTTAGATAATTTTAATACAAACATCTATTTTAATATTCTTAAATTTGATGTCTATGTGCATGTTTAAATATTTTAAAACCCAAATAGTTAATTATTGTAGTTTTAACTTGATGTCCCCATGCACATTTCATTCTATTTATTCAATTTTTAGGACTTATATCTTGAGATAGACAACTCATCAAGATATTAAATTTGCATAGAATGTTCTAGGCATGAAAAACACCATGTCCATGTAACTCTTTAACCCTATTTAAATTTTCAAATGCATCTATTAAATTTGAAACTAAACTAATCTATTTGTCTTTGCATGACATGATTACAACGGTCTACTTCTTTTGGACTTGTACAGTAAATTGTTGTCTCTTTAGAAGGCTCCAATGAAATTCTAAGACTTTCTAAAACCTAAGTCATGCTCTTTAATTATTAAAACACAATGGGAGTTTACTATTCTTCTTCACTTTGTAATCTAAGACCTATTTCCAAGCCTACTTCCCAAGGATCAACATATCACACTTTAAGCTTGCTGAAAGTATTTTAAAAGCTTTGCAAGAAATTTGTGATATTTGACCACTCATTCCATCCATAAATCTATTTAGGTCATCTATTAAGTTAAATATTCATATGTGGGCCATATTTGACTAACATTTATTTTAACATCTTGGGGTTGCATGAATGTTATACAAAGACTAGTGGCCTTAAGCTAAACCATTGGGCATCTAGAATCTTAAGTTTTTTCTCTTAGCTAAGGATGAAAATGATACAAGGTTGCACCTTACTTGAAAACCTTAGATTGAAACAACAAATACCAAAAGGAAACTTATAAAATGTTCCCAAGGCACTTATTGAAAGGAAAAGACACAACTAAAAGAAAATTTCACAAGGAACTTAGAGGACAACATAGAAAACTATTATAATATGTTACAATATCATACACTAGCTACACAATATTCTAATAACAAGGTATTAAATGAATGCTATTGATTGGGATGGGTAATGACTCTCAATCCAATTAGTCAAGCTAAAAATCATTATGGTATTTACATCCATAGATCAAATAAGGACCACTCCACAAGCTGTCAAATGTGGTATGGTTACTTGGCTTAGCCTTATTTGAGTTATATTTGAGGATCAGGTCTCCTTCCTTAAAGTCCCTTGCTATAGATCTCTTTTCAAAGGCATTTTTGATTTGACCTTGATGTGAATCCAATGTCTTCATTACAAGGTCCCTAATTTCTTTAAGCTCCATGAGCTCTACCATACTCAATTCCATAGGTTCACTCTCCATCAACTCCAGCTATTGTGCTAAATACAAGGTAGATAATTCAATAGAGATGGGTAATTTAGATCCCATTATATATATAAGGACATAATTATAATTATCAATGGTAACTTTTGGATTCACTCTGTTAGCCCATAGGACTATTATTAGTTTTGTATGCCATGTTTTATGATTCTCTTCTATGGTCCTCTTGAGAATCCCTAGTAAGTTCTTGTTTATGGAATCAACTAGTATTTAGGTAGTAATTGGAGGATGTATTTAGGTAGATACCCATCTCGAATTCCCATTCACTTATCTTCATACCAATAAATGCTAATGCATTATCTAAAACTATAGTAGCTAGGACACCAAATCTAGTTACTTTGTTATCATAGAATTCTAATATTATTGTTTCATTGGATTATTTATGGGAAAACCTTGGGGGTATTCTCTTATCATTAATAAATGTGTCATGTCTTGGAGCCAACTGTTATAAAGTGGAGGTATATCTTCTTATGAGTCATTTTGTGTTACCAAAACAACTTATTTATATTCTCAAAGGTCATCCACCATATGATCACATAAGCATTTGCCTCTTATTAGCATGGTGACTTTGATTTCCACATCATGCACCATGACTTCGGTAATCCATCCTATTCTTTTCACATTCAAATCCTTGTTAAGGAGAAAGTTCATTACCCCAGGATTAGATGCCATAAGATGAACCTTGGTGTAGGAAAAAATTGGTATAAAATTTTTGAGGCTTTTTAAAGATGCAAGAAATTGATTTTCTATAAAAGTGTAACTCACCTCATATCTTTCCACCCCTTAACTAAAAAATGTAATTGGCTACTCAACTCTGTCACCATTCTTCTACATCAGCATAGCTAATATGTTGACAACATTGGCAAAGGTTTATGATATGAAATCCTTTGAGAAATCAGGATTCATGAGTGAGGGTGCTTGGTCAATAGCTTTCTTGATGGCATAAAATGTTACTTTACATTCATTTGACGAAGAAAACACTTGGATCTTCTTTAGCATGGTGGTGATAGGTTTAACAAAGTTTGTAAAACCATGTATAAATCTTCTCACAAATTTTATCTTCCTAAGGAAGATCTTGATTCCTTTCTTGTGCTTAGGTAAAGAGAGTGCTAATACAACACTTATTTTATTAGGTTTAATGAATAACCATTCCTTTGAGACAATTTGACCCAAATGTTTGCCTCTATGAATATAAAACACACATTTATTAGGATTTAAATAAATCCCATACTCTCTACATATTTCAAAGATTAATCTTAGATGATTTATGTGCTCAGTAGCCTTCTTGGAGAAAATCATGATGTCATCCAAGTAAACTAGTACCATCTAATTTAGCAACCCTTGGAAATACATGTCCATGGATATGTAAAACGTTACCCCTAAATTTGATAATATAAAAGGCATCTTTTGGTAAACATATGTGCCCCACTTTATGGTGAAGGTAGTCTTATTCTGATCTTCTTCTCTTATAAGCACTTGGTTTTAACCTGAATACCCATCCAAAAAGGAAAATGTTCTAAACCAATAACTATCTAAAGGACTTGATCCATAGATGGTAAGGGGTAGTGATCTTCTAGAAGAGACCCTATTCAGATCCCTAACGTCAATACACAATCTAATCTCCCCACTCTTCTTCCTAATAGGCACTAATTTGGCTACCTATGAGGAGTGTTTAATGAGAAATATGATCTTGGATTAAATTAATTTGGTTAATTCTTTCCTCATAAGATCTTTAATTTTAAGGTTTATAAGCCTTTACTTTTGCTTGATAGGCTTCACATTAGCCTCTATTTCTATAGTGTGTTGGGCCATCTTGGGATCAAATCCTCTTAGGTCATTATATTTCCAACAAAAGATGTCTACAGATTCTTTTCAAATTTCTATAAAATCATGCATCTAATCTTTAGTGCTTAACTTCCCAAGCTTGAAGAGCTTATCCTTAAAGATAAGGACTCTTTCATAGTTTTATTTGCTTGTTGAGAAAATTTCCTTGTCTTTCCTTATATGATATCTCTTATAGAAAATACCTTCAAGGATGACAAGCCCGTTAGGAAGCTTTCTAGATATCAATTGAGCAATTTCCTCCCCATATTGATGTTGAAACTTTTTTTGGTTTATGGAGGAGAACTCTACTTCCTATTAAAATAAACATGCAATTTTCTTGTCATTTTCAAAGACCTACTAGTGAGCTTCATTATCTAGCACTGATGATGTTACCACCACTTTGACATATGATTGTACCTTGGTCTTTTTTAACTCATTTAAGATATCAAATTGAGCTCCCATAATTGCCAACCTATTAGCATATTCATTCTAGTTTGAATGGATGTCAAAGGACTTAAAATCCTCAATTAATTCCCACACTCTATGTTTATAAGACTTCATCAAGGGATTCTTGGTGATATTCTAGCCTCAAAATTGGTGCACTATCAGCTCACTATCTCCATAAACTTTCAACTATTTATTTCCTCTCTTATCGGCCCATTAAAGGCCATGGATAAGGCCCTTATATTTTGTTGCATTACAATAATAATTGAATTATAACCTTGATGAATAGAAATACTTTTCATTTAATGGGGATAGCATCATTACACCTATACCTAGGCCATGTTTGCTCTTTGAAACATCAAAGAACAATTTCTATAAGCCACTATGATCTTCTTGAGGTCTAATGAGGAATGACATGGATTGATTCTCTTCATGTCAATAGTATCCACCTATGTCCCTATCCTCAACACCCTCCAAGGGGTTAGCTAATTGATTGTCATTACATAATTCATCCAATAACATATCAAGTATCCCCTTAGGATGTGTGTTTAGATCTTTATGATACACATTCATCCTCATCTAGGATAGCAAAATTGGGGTTTATATTGTTTGGACTATAAAGATTTATATCTAATTATGTAATGGGCTCACTTAACCGCTAACTTTGTTCAATATCTTATTTTGAATGCCATGTATGACCAATCTAATGCAAGATAACCTCCAATATTTGCAATGAATTCTATATATAAGCATAGTGAAAAACTAAGAGGCACATCAATAATAAATACATCTTGAACCATTGAGACACTAGGACAAGTATGGAGGGTCATGTTGAGGTTTTTAAGGATACCAAATGGCTTGGTGGAAGAACCATCAAGTTCTTTAACACCTTCAGACTAGAGCTCATATTTTAGACCAAGCTAATCAGCTATGAACTTTGGTATTATTGACGTGAAGCCCCACTATCTACCAATAAATTATGCACTAAAGAGTTACCAATGATTACTAAAATGTAGAAAGCATAACGTTTGACCACCTTACCTAGTTGCCCTTCACTAGGTCCTCTAGCTATATTAGTGAGAACCAAATTTTATTTACTTGCTTCTTTCTCAGGAACCTTGATTCTTGACAACCCTTCTTGGAGTATGTCTACTTGACTAAGCATGGAGAGCATATCCCACATTGGCACACTCATACTAGACCTTTTCATTTGTTCCATAATGTCGATGGGTGAACCACCAACCTTTGATTACACTTTGGGGGCCACAACTATACTTGAATTTGTGAGTTTTGCGGAATAGAGGTGTTCCCTAGATTTTTATTCTTTTCTATAGAAGGAGCCTTTGGAGTATTAGTAGGTCCATTTAGCTTTGATATTAAAGGAGCAATGGTAGGAATCTCTTTGGATACTTCCTAATTACCATCCATATTCCTTCTTTTGAACCTTATATTTGATGCCAATGGAATGTATGTTTGGCTAGAAATAGCCTACTAATTGAATGTATAACACTCGTATTGCTCATAGTTAACATTATAACACCCAACTAGCTTGGTCCTTGATCATGGTTTTGACCTTGTTGAGGATATTCTAGTTTTGTCATCATGGGCACCTCTATGTTTTAAGCCATAATAGCTTGATTGTATCCATATTTAGAAACTTAATACCATTTATCATTGAAATCCTAATTTAAATTATTATTTGGGACAATGGATTTCCCAAAAGACTAATTCTAAGGTATGGTCCCTGCAACTTCTTGAGAAATATTATTTTGAATAGGAACTAAGGTTTGGAAGTGATTGAAATATTTGGATTGTAGTTTCTCTATCTATTATAGTTAGGCTACCCTTATCCTTGGCCTTGACCTTGGCTTTGGCCTTGGAAATTTCCTTTATAAGGTGGCCTCCTTTCTTGATATGATTACTATTGAGGTTGATATGAATCTTGGTAAGGCCTATTGAAATCTTGTTCCCTCTTAACATTCATTATTTCATTTCCAAAGGATTGGAACATGATCTTAAGATCTTGAAAGTTTTTTTCATCTTAGGAATCACTAAATTGACTAGTCGAATCCTTCTCTTGCTTAGGTGAGGGTATATCAGTAATTATAGGCATATGAGGAATGACATCAAGGGGAGGAATAGAGATAGGGGGTGGTCTGATCTTAGGGAAAAAGGGTATTAGTAGTCTAGGTGTAAGCTCTCCATCCTACACCAGATAATTTTCTACTCTAATTATCATCTCATATATATTTGGCAATTTATTTCTTCCAATAGACTAGATCATTATAGCAATACCAACATTTAGGTCCTTAAAATAGTAAATAAAGGAAAAGTTAGGAGTAGGCCTAACAAAGACTGGGATCCTATCCGAATTTTTCTAGAACCTTATGTTGAAGTCTTACATGAATTCATGAGGGGATATTTGAATTATAATTAAATACTCTACAAGTGAAAAATGGTCACTTTTATCCTCAAATCTCTTACATAATGCATCTCCTAACTGATCCCATGTGGCAATGGAATTAGTAGCAAGGTTTCTATACCAATATAGGTCTTTACCTTTGAAATGGATGGATAATAACCTAGTTGATACATTTTCCTCATTGACATTATGAATACTAAAAAAATTAGCTACATCCATGAGGTGTTTAATAGGGGTTGTAGCTTGGTTTCTAATAAAATAAGGGACACTTTTAAAAGTTACTACTAGAATATGATCATATTGAGGGAGGTTTAGAGGACTTTGGCCATTATAATCCATAAAATATATAGGTACTACCATGGCTATTAAAAGGTTTTAAAAATATCTTCTTATAGGGGTAGGCCTTAGAATTTATTTAGGAACAAAGTTTCCTTTATATGGGTGTGTATTAGTAAATCTTAATATTTTTGTTGAGTTCAAAGGTAATTCAACAAATTCAAAGGGAATACCTCTAAAAGATGATCTTGTATTCACATTTGGCATGAGATATAGTTACTAAATTTCTACTAAAGTGTTTAGCCTTCTTTTGGAGTTATTATATTTTTTTTCTTGGAAGCTATAACTATTACAAATTGATTGAACCACCATAAAACTTTGATCAATATTCTTTGAAATAGGTCCCACCAAGTGTTCTAGAAACTATTATTTCATCAATTTTCAACCTTTGAGAGACTTATTTAGGCTCCCAAAATTGAGCTACACTATGGTAATAACTCCAGGCTATGGGTATCCTATAATGGGGTCGAACCTCTAAAGATGGCCAACTTCCTCTTGATGGATCACCTAAACTAATACTTGCACTAGGGAAAGGGTTAGATAAGGAGTAAAAGTCTCCTAATAAATCTAACAATATTATGCTCCAAATTGAAATGAGGATTCACATAATCATGAAGTAAACATTCAGGAAGCATAGGACAATGCTAACTCATTCAATCTCCCAAAACTAGCTAGTTACATAAGTATTTCATAAGCTAGGTTGAAGAAGAAATAAATGAAGGATAATATGAGTTATAATACTCACTTATATCTTGCATACATTATAAAAATAACATTAATTTATACCTACAACTAACTTGAAGACACCTAGAAATGAGCAAGAAAGAAGGATAATGGGCGGGGAAGATTCTCCTTAACAATGTCATCATGCATAAGCATTGATACACACAATTTAGAGGGGAGATATAGGTAAATAAAATATTTATTACTTTAAGAGATATTTCCTAAAATCTTTGATAGGATCTAACCTTATCAAATGAGAGTCTCTGCTCTTTCAAATTTGAGAGAGAATTTCTTTTAAGACTGAGAGAGTCTTCTTCTAAAATCTAAGAGTGAGATTAAAAATGGGAAAGAATGGGAGATATAAGAGAGATTGGAGGGAGAGAGTGAGAAAACTATCCTAAATCATTATTTAATGTCTAATCACTTATATGGGGTCCTAATCACTATTGATCTATTATCATTAATTTGCCTCCCAACTAGCTATTCATTAGCTCCAAATGACTTAAATCCCCTCATTGCCTTTAAAGACATACTAGAAGATAAGAACTTATTAGAGGTGCTGATCCATGATTTTAATTGATGAAGAAAACACTTTAAAGGATCTATAAAAGACATGAATACTGCCCCTGTATTTCTTCAATCGCCAAAATTGCTTCTTGAACTTGTATGCCACCTCCCATTTATCTTTACTATAAGGATAAAGTCATAATACCTTCAATATAGATAGAGATATGAAATTTATGCATTGAGTGGATATAGGTACCTATTTTTCAAGGATGTGGTCATGTCGATAGAAAAGACACTCCTTTATAATCACATATTTACCCCTACTACAAAATCTTGTCCATATTATAGATTGAAAACCAATCTAATTTATTATTTTTCATATAGTTATTATATCAATGAAAATCATATAGGTCACATAAATTCCTTCTTGATATCTATTAGGCCTAAATAAACTTATTCTATCTCTAAATCTTGTGGGAGCCAAAGTCTTATGTAAGTAACATTAAAGGCATACAAAAATGATTCTACATGATCTAGATATTGTAACAGAGGTCTCAAATGATCTTTAATGGTGTCCTTTTATTTATTTACTTTAGTTTGGCTTAAGTCAAATTTACTCTCTATTAAATTCCCTTATCCTTTGAAATTTAATATTTACCATCGATTAGTTTGTTTGCATACCATTGGATATGTTTTCTTTACTTACACATGCACCATTGATTTTCTTCTGTCTGAATGGATGTGAGCCATATATTTTATACCTAGGTACCTAATATCTAGACACTTATCATTGATGTGTTCAATCTTGGGTCTAATTAATTTTTGACTTGATGCTCACTATTGATCCTAAATGCACAATTAAATACACTCCATAGATCTTCTTGGATCTAATAACTTAAACTTGTCCTTGCTCTATTAGATCTAGATATATGATTGAATGTTGACCATTGATCTACCTGGACCCACTAACTTGAAATCAAACTCATCCTCATTTCATTGGATTTAGATTTATGATTTAATGTTGATTGTTGATCTTCCTAGACCCACTAACTTAAACTAATCCTCACTTCATCGGATCTAGATGTACAATTGAATGTTGACCATTGATCTTAGAGAATTTAAATACAAATGGATATTTTATGAGGCTTAATTTTGAAATCTACATGCATGTTTAACTATTTTTCAATCCAAATAGTTAGTTGTTGTATCTCTGACCTGACGTCCCTGTGTGTGTTTCATTATATTTTTTCAACTTTAAGGACTTATCTTTTGAGATAGACAACTCATCAAGATATGAAATTTTTAGAGATTATTATAGGCATGAAAAAAACCATGTCCATGTAACTCTTTAAGCCTAGTTAAATTTTCAAATGCATCTATCAAATGTGAAACCTAACTGATCTATTCATCTCTACATGACATGATTATGATGGTCTAGTTATTTTAGACTTCTGCAAGAAATTGTTGTCTCTTTATAAGGATATAATGAGCTTATAAGACTTTATGTGACCTTATTCATGCTCTTGAATGCTTGAACACCATGGGATCTTGTTGGTCTTAATCAATTTTCAATCCTAGACCTATTTCCAATCCTAATTCCCAAGGATCAACAAATTACACTTTAAGCTTGCTTAAAAGTGTTTTAAAAACTTTGCAAGAAAATGTGATCTTGGACCAATAATTCCATCTATAACTCTATTTATCTCATCCATTCATGTGAAAGATTCTTATGTTGGCTAAATTTGGCTAATAATTACCATTTTTAATTATTTTCTCTATCAAATCATATTTCTTTTTGGATTTCCTCATATCATTATTTATGATAAGGGTGAAAATTTTAGAGAGAAATATTTGAAACAAAAATGTGTTGTATTCAAAATTATACACAAATTTCAAACACCTCATCATCCTTAATGTAATGGGCAAAGAGAAGCCACCAATAAAATTCTTAACAAAATCTTGTAAAATACTATTAAATAATCTCATACTAATTTACATCTATAGCTTTATCCCACACTCTAGGATTGTCAGATTAGCATTCATACTAATATTGGGGAAATGCTATTTTCATTACTATATGGGTCTAAATCAATTTTACTTCTAGTAATTGAGCTAAAATCATTAGGTATTTTTCTTCATGGTATTATTTCTGATGAGTAATTATATGAATCTCATATTTATTATTTATATTTCCTTGATGAGTCATTTATGTCTCCCTTACAACATAACCACCAATATAAATCTCACATTAGTAAATAACATAACATAAAAGTCAAAGTTTTAACTTTCAATACTAGTGATGTATTCCTCAAACTAGATTATACATATGACAAGGAAAGTATGCCCAAAAATGGTTGGGTCCTTACCTTTTCAAAGACATCTTTGTCCTATTACCTATAAACTAATTAAGAACATATTTTAAAAGAAACATCTAATTCTCAATTTTAAAATAAATGTTTTCCTTAAATATTTACTATTTCTCACATACTTCCATATATTATAAATAACAACACTTATTTTAGGTTTCTTAAAAATATATCTAGTGTATGACATTACATTATTATCATTAGCCTTTGTTACTATCATTGATCCTTTGGTCTATCTTTACTATTTTCATTAATTTCATGAGTTGCAACATAAGACCATGGATAAGACTCAACCATCCACATGAATATCTCTTATTTCCTAGTAAATTATTTATGTCTAATTTTTATCATTAATTTTTCATTTTAATCGCTTATTTTAATTTTATTTATTTATCTTTTTTAATTTATAGTATAAGACTTTGGATAACACCAAGCCTTCCTCACAATTTTTGCAATTTCTAACTATACTTTTCAAACTAAAGAATTTCCCTTGAAAACCAAGGCAATGGTTTAAGGATTGTTCATAATAAGTTACTTTATTTTGTGGTAACTACTTAAAAAAACAATTTTTTCATGTCTCCTTGCACACACATTACTTATTATGACATGAAATAATTATTCCTTGTCATTTTATCATTTTCACACTTCACATTTTATGTGATTTGATGTAATTAAATCATTGATGATAATTTTCATCTTCTCCCCTATTTTAATTCCACTTTGGGTACACTAAGATTAGTTTCAAGATAACGTTCCTATTTAACATATAAGTAAAAGAGTCTTATACCCCATCTTCTCTAATTTATTTTCCATACCTATCAAGCCTAATTTTTCTAGTTATAGTCATTTTTAGCACCCATTTTTGATTTTATAAATCTATATGGAGGAGGAATAGAAAAATCCATCAAAAATTAAAATCCAAAAAATATAAAAATAAAATGCAATGATAGAAAGGCATCTATATAATCAAAATTAAAAATCACACCAAAATATGTTATTATTAAGCACATATCCTATTTTATTATAATCTCAAACTCCATAGTTGGCCGCATGATATATCTAAGGTCCATTGGGTTGTGCTAGGCTAGTAGACTATGATAGGATATTTCAAAATTCTCTATAGTGCTACCTACTTTCTTACACAAGTACCTAATATTCATTGTAGACAAATGGATTTTTAAGGGGTCATAAGGAATGGGTAACACACTATTGGAAGTTAGGTTCATTTTATTTTTCATCCATACAACCTTCATATGATGATATTTGTACTTTACTAGATAACCCAAATTTATGTGGCTAAGGCAAGTTCTCAAGATTACTTAATGTCAAATGTCTTATTGATTTTCCAACTTTATTTGAGTGTCTTGATTCTAATAAATATTTTATACCTTGGTACCAAATACATTTTCCCACCACCCATTTCCTATTCCCACTTGATATACAATTTTTTTTCTAAATCTATTTCCCAACTTCTACATTTCTTATCCTTCATATCTTCTTTGATGTGTTAATTATAAGTCTTTTTGGGTTTAATCTATCTTAAGAACAAAAATTATATTTTTGAGAGACTATGCATCATTATTAAAGCATTTTTTTATCCTTCTAAGATTTAGTTTGTTTTATTTAAAATCAAAAGTTTGATTGTCACTCTTTTTGTGGATAATTTCATTTCATTTTTCTATTTTAGTTTTCTATTGTTGAGTGAGTTTGGATTGTTACTTCTCATTCCTCAATGTTGTTTTATTTTATGTTATTTTTTGGTCTTTGCCTATGTATGGTTTGTTACTTATTTTAAATCTATGTTAGATCTATTATTTCATTTACATATGCCCTTTATTTGATCTGGTTTGTTACTTTTATTATTTAAGGTACACTTGTTTGGATTTTAGGTTTCTCAATTTTACTCTCATTTTATCCATTTTCCTTGGTCTTTTGGTTCCAAATTAAAATTATTGACCCTAGCTTACTAATTATCTAAGTGACTTATTCAGTTATTCAAATTACATTGATTTTTATTTCCTTGTGATTGTTTATTTGTGTTATTAAGTTTTATATCGGTAGGGTTTATCCAAAGTAGTTAATGTGCCCTCCACTATTCAAACAAAAAACATAAAATACAATAATAAAATGATAAAGGTAACTCAAGGTACATATATTATACTTTAAATTATTTACTACTAAAATTTCAATTTAGAAAATACAATTTATGATTTTTACTATAATCTATTAGATTAGTGTTGTGTATTGCTATGTTCTTTCTCAAATCAACATCCCATGCTAAAAATATGTAACATATGATGATATTTGAGTGGAGCAAATGTATAAGGATAATATTTGTAAATTTATCATTTTCTAACACTTTATATCTTATAGACACCTATGGAATCTCAATCTCTATGAGGGCATGCCTAAAAGGGTGCACCGAGAAAGGGATTAGTAGACCTTTAGTGCTTCATACTATTTTTTGCCCCTATACCATTAACTAAAACCACTACAAGTTATTTTTATCTAAATCCCTATGTAATTAAAACTAGCTTAAAAACTCCTCCAATAAAATTTCCATCCAAAATATCCTTATAATAAGCAACCATTCATTTTATAACTACATCAATCCAGTCAATCTTGTTGGGAATTCAACACATGTTATAAAATTTTATCATCGTAGTTGGCATACATCAAGGGTTAATGATTCTATTACTAACCAAATAATATCAACCTATTAAAACTTGATGATGAAATTATGAGGGTTTAGAGTCAATCCTTGGTTATAAACATCCTCTTCTCTTCATTTATAAAGAGAGGATCATTAATTTATGCCCCATTACAACTCATAAATCAACTTATACTATAATTTGAAGATTTCATTATTTAGGTTTTTTCCTTGGAGTAGTATCATTCATCTTGTTGAATTCTTGGATGCATAGGATAAGTCTTGTAGTCTATACCTAATCTATCTTTGTAATTGTTAAAAACCACAACATCCTCTCCAAGTAGTTTCAGAGGACTATTAGTTTATTATCTTCTCTGAGCTTAGATACTACTAAGTAGGATAAGTTGCCTATTTTTCCTTTTTTTATTGAATACACTATGTAATATAGTTCTAATCATATCTTTGATGATGATTATTGAGTATATTGTAATTGTTTCCTTTGGTGATTAATTATGTTTATATGTATAATATGCTAACAATAGTTTGCATCAAGTACTAATTGGACATTTGTTCATCTTAGGATTGAGATAGTTAGCTTGGAGGTGTTTGATTCATAGTTGATTCATATATCCATTTATTTTATGTCCTAACTATACCTAATTTTACCCCTATTTTCATCATGTTGTATACACTACAATTTTGTACCCCTAAGTATGATTATTTGGGTGTCATAGGTCATGTTGACCAAATTTTGTTTATATACCAAAAATATGCCTATTCCAAGATTTCATTGGAAGGAGTAGGATCTTGAGATTAGAATGGTCCAATGATTCAGTGTGAGTAGATTTTTGGATGGAATAAGTGGACCCAATGAGATCATGTAGAATGTAAAGCTTTTAAAACACTTTGAATTCACTTAAAGTGTAATTGTCAATTTATAAGTAACAAGTCTAAAGTGTAACAGAGACCCTATGGGATGACAAGAGTTCTTGAAATGAGTATCGATATGCATGGTATTCATATGGTTCTTCATTGTCTACATCTTGACATTTTGGGTCAAGTGGAAATAATTATAAGTAGGAACTTTACCGACATCATAATTGTCATGTGTGGATGAGTTAGGTAGAATTAGTCTTATAGGTTTATTCATATTAGTCACAAAAACATATGTACTATGTTTAAGGGCTTCTGTTGAAGTGCATCAAAATATATGAAGACCCAAAGTTGGCCTCTTAGGCAAAATCCACTAAGTTTCCATACTTAGCCATTTTTAAAGAAGCTCAAATATAGCCAAGTGAGCATATTAATGAGGTCATATCTCATACATGTGATAGTATTAGGAAAATGTGATCACATGGGATTTTTTATATTGTTTCCTAGTTATTTCATGCTAAGTTATATATTATACATTGAATCATGGTAGAAGTTGTGCATGTTCAAAGTTGGCTCCTCATTCAAATTTTGTTGAGTTTCCCATTTTTAGCCAAATGAACTAGAATGTCACCTGGACATCATGCAAACCAGATATGGACTAGTCAACATGAAAAATTTATATCTTCACTTAGAAGGATTTTGAGAGTACTGGGTCACTTAGGTTTATTCCTTTTGACCTTAAGAACATCTCCAATAAATTTGGACCCTCCATGATTGCACTTCAAGATATAAATTATCAAAGTTGATCAAATAATGAATTATAGTGGCATGAGAGTCAAAATAATGACACTGTATAAATCCATATGAGCTTAAATTTTATACTCTACATAATTTCAAATACATTTATGTGGACGTCAAATGACATTAGATTGAATGTAAATTTTAATTAAGGAAAGTAACCATTTAGGTTTAAATTGTCCTTAAAAAGTTTATAGTTGGTCAAGATCTAACAGTTTATAAGAACCCTCATACTGACACATAAGATCAAATGATCTATGTTAGAGTCAACCAATTCAAAAGGTTTTTAGGTTACGGACTTTAAATATATACAAATTGGACATAATCCAATGGTATAAGATAATCAAGCTAAGATCCAATGGAGTGCAAGAAATGATGAAAGGATGGGTCCAAGCTAAATCAAGGGCTCACATTTAATCATACCACGGATCTCATAGAGTAAAAGAACTAACAAGAAAGTGGGACTAGGGAGATATATAACACATGTGAACTCATACATTTTGATTGGATGGCGAGCATGAGTCAAACTAGTCAATGAATCCAAAAAGATAATAAGTCAAGGACAAGTGCCATAAATGCATTTAGTTGGTAAAATATTAATGAATCATGGGCATTTATGTACATAGAGATCAATGGAGTAAGGTAGAGTCAATAAGTTTGCATGTTTTTAGAGCCAATGAACATAAACATAGTTGATCATGATGTAGATAGAATAATTTGGCAATTGATAGCCAATAAGTGAGAGTGATCTTAGGACATTTTTGATGAAAGTGAAAGAAGTTTAAATGGACCTAGGCAAAGAAAATGTCAAAGAGCCAAGATCAAAGTTAAACTAGAGTTGAACCAGAGCCATAGTTTAGAGACCAATAATTACCATTAATGCTCTATATAATAGATGTTTTGGGTCTAATACAAAAGGTAAATATAAACCCTTGACCATCAAGAAATGTTAGGTAGTTTGTATACTTTCATAGATATTGTGACTATGTGAAAACAAATGGTCTAAGATTGGTTTTCACGTATAGTGGACCTATGTCCTACCTATCATCATAGATAATTTTTGTTAATGTAAGTATATTTTTCCACATAATGTAGATGTGAAAATTTTCAACTAGTTTTAAGAGATGATCCTCATCAATAGATCAAGTGGAACTAGCATGGAGTCCCAAGATAATGATTGGGTGGATGAACAAGGATACTGATCATTTAATTATTTTGTAAGACCTTTGAAATTGTGCCTTCTTGATAAGAACTTGACTCAACTACATCCTAAAATTTATGTTAATCCATCATAAGTGGTTGTTCCTTTTCCAATGCACAATTCTCTCTCTCTCTCTCTCTCTCTCTCTCTCTCTCTCTCTCTCTCTCTCTCTCTCTCTCTCTCTCTCTCTCTCTCTCTCTCTCTCTCTCTCTCTCTCTCTCTCTCTCTCTCTCTCTCTCTCTCTCATTTTTTATAAATGTATTCTTCTAAGCCTTAAAATCAACGATCTATCCTTGTTTTTGGTATGACTAGACTCTACAAAAATTTGTTCTGCAACACCTTGTGATGCAGTAAAGATTAAATTCCATCATTTTTCAATCTAGATTGAAGTGTATTCTATGAGTTCATGCACTATTGTTAAGTAAATATATGTTCCTCACTTATGTCCAAGTTTTTCTCACCTTCATAAAGGAATTAATAGTCTCACAAGTCATTATAAGCACAATCTAAAGTTTAAAGTCTAATTTAAAAGTGGATATTGGTCCTCTCCTACTAATCTAGTAATTGATTAATGCCGTGTTTTGAAATATTTATGTGAGATTGATGTTCTTTGGTTTAAAAAGTGTCTCATAGTGTGTTTTTTTTGAGTTGGAATGATCAAATCATTCGTACATCACCTCTTTTTTACATGATTTTATAAGTTTTGTCAATTATCTCTTCCTTTTCCAAGTAGTTGTTAGTTTAGGTTTAGTGTAGGTGATAGATCCATAAGGAAGTTGACCTTCTTTAGAGGTTTGATCCACTTTTAAGATACCCAAAACATAGGATTAGTTCCATGTTGGACTATATTTGAGTAGGAAGATTTGAACAATCCCTCCTCAACTAGGGTACAAATATAAAACCCTAATAGGTCCTTTTATATTCCTAAATAAAATCCTATCATAAATTTTGTGGTATTTACTATGTTACCCACCTAGTAAATATTTATTACTTTTATCCTTTTACTATTCCTAAACATTTTAAATCCAGTAATAACATAGTATCTACCTATTTAACCACTTTGGCCTAGGTGGAATCATTATAAATGAATTCCACTTGATCTCAATATTTTATTATCCACTGTTACAATAAACGCCCTATTTTGAAATAATTGGAAATTATTCTCCCATGATTGCTATTGATTATTTCAATCAGTATCGATCAATAAATACCCAACTTATGTCTACATTTAGGATGGAAGGAAAAACATAGAGATCTTGGAATTGCTACACATCCTCCTTGTGATTTTGGTGATCTTTGGTATCATCACTCTACTAGATTTTTAATTCAATCAATCACATTCTCTGCATAGTTGGAACTATTGTCTCCTCTCATGGAAGGAAGACATTATCTTTACACAGATGATTCAGTAGGTAAGTATTATTCTTTAATTTAATTATTATCTTTTGTAATTAATAATTTATATGTCCATTCAATTAATACAGGCATCATTATTATCCCCTGTCAACAATAAATACTTTTCTTTTATAAATCTATCTCATCCTTCATTCTTTGTACATTAAATATAGTTGTAGGGAATCAATGCCATTTCACTCTAAATTAGAACTGATTTTATTGATCGACACCAATCTTATCAAGATTTGCACTGATCCACTATGTTTAATATATAGGATCCAAAACTACATATTAAGCCTTTGTTTTTAATATTCTTTTGATGATTAATTTCATTTAAACATGGATTTATCCTTGTAGGTGACTTTTCCTAGTGTATCCCATGATGTGACCAATATCATCCATCTACCTATAGTCCCCTAAACTTTCTTTGAAGATCAAAGTGACATTTCATTTTAATTATCCCTTTATGTTATTATTTGGTCACCCACCCATGAATCTTGGGAAGAATCATTGTCTATAATTCAAAATGAAGTAGATTTTGTTGTTGCTTATTGGGAAGAGTACTTTATTTATATTATTGAATTAATCAAAGATGAAAATTAGGATTAATATATTTATCACATCCATTATCTATTTTGCAATTTCTTATTTTGTTATTTCACTTAATTTCTAAATAGTGGACTGACATCCATCCAAGGGAGTGTACCACTTCATGGAATTTATCCTAGATTAGGTAGTCCACCCATCTTTCTATTAAAGAATTTTCTCCAAGTTATCTTTGTTGTGAAAGTAGTCCTTCATAGCCAAAAAAGAGCTCCCACCTCACTTGATCAATGGTGCAGATTCCCTTCATAGGTATTCTTATTTTAAATCCCTATATAATTTTGAGTTTTTATGAAGTTGCATTTCAATTTAAAGAAATGAAAAAAATACTTAAACCTTATAGGATGCTCAGTAAGATCATGAGGTCTCACTCTTTTTCCTAAAATTCAGTTTTTTTAAAATTTATGTATCTCTGTTCCTCTCTTTCATGTGTTGAATTCATATAAATAAAATAAAAATGGAAATTTTTCCTTGTTAAAGGTTAAAATAATTTATATTCATTTTGCATTTTTAGTTACTCATATAAAATAATCTAAGTGGTAAATTTATCATAGTCATCACTCTTATCACACACAAAAAAAATAATATTTATGATAAACTCATCAGAACACTTGGCATAAGGAACCGATGGGGATTTTGTCACCTCACATAAACTTTTTTTGGTGATCCTACTTGAATTTCACCACCAAGGGGAGGACCAACTCAATTCTCTATATGAGTATAAACTCTGTTCTATTGATATATTCTAGCTAAGCACCTAAAACACTTACATTATGGTGTGTGAATTGAGGGGGTATGCCCCAAAATTAATCCAAGTATCGATACTAATACACATTCCTTTGAGCACCAAAATAAAACCTAAAACTATCCATAGATCACCATTTCTTAGGACCTTCAGTATCTTTTTTTTTTCTCTTTTCACATTTTAAATTTAAGAAACTAAAAACTCTTAGGAAAAAATTTAGTGTGTGCATTCTTTTCATTCACATTTTTAATGAGATTATCAAAAAAATAATCTTTCATGTGTTTTTTATCTCTTGTTATTTTTACTACATGGTTTTGATGTAAAAAAAAATTGTAAAAGAAAATTGAACCCCCATCTATGTCTTCATTTATGGAAAATTCACCTATCCCCCTAATTTTCTTGAGTCCATAGGAAAAGGCATCCCTTAGTAATATACCCAAGGAAACCTTGAGTTTGCCACCATACTCAATAGTAATCCCATAGCTCTTAACCATTATCTCACCTCTATATCCATTTGCATCCTAGTATCTCTGAATTCATAGTTCTCTCAACATCCACATGTCATGTCTTTGTAAGAGGGTGAAGGATTTACTACTATAATGATAAATTCCCATAATAATAATCCTCCTCCTACCTATGATACTAATACAACACAACACTTGGTTAACCTACCTCCAGTGACATCTAGTAATCCATCACTAACCATTATTCTAACTTAGAATGTTACTTCTATTCAACCTACCACTACTCAACTAGTTACTACCTCACTCTAGAACCTAGTTATACTAGTTTGAGCAATGCTTATGCTGATTCAAGCTAACATGCTAGTAAGCACTGAAAGGCAACCACTATAGTAGGCTCCTATGAGTTAGTGACCCAAACAATATGTACCCTTAAATGCTTAGTATATATCACTTACATAAGCTATTGGATATACATACATCCCTATGCAAGATCCATCATATGTGATAGCTTCTTGACCCATCATAACCATGTTAGAAGGATATCTCCTATCTCATTCTTTTTCTATGTCATTATCAACATATAAAATCCAATAGAATAAAATCTTACAAGTAATCCCTCAACATAATGTCCAACCTAATGTCATGAACATCCTTATGAATATGATGGCTAACTTAGGAGTTTCTGTCTCTAGGCAGAAAAACATGCTCACCTACAAACATATTTGTAACAAGCCCATCAATCTCACTATTCCTATCAATCCTTATCCTCCACAATGGGAACTCCCCAAGTTTACTAAATTTTAGAATAAGGAGGACCTATATCAACATCTTCAAGAATTTTGATAGACTTGTTACCTCATAACACATGATCATGTACTCCTTAGGACATTCCCTATGTCTCCAACTAGACCTACCTTAGGTTAATACAACTCGATCCCCCAACATTCCCTTTTTTTTTTGGGTAGTTAAATCAAATATTTCTAGAACACTTTTCTATAAACATATCAAGGAAATTTATTATTATAAACATATACGATATTCAACAATTTGATAATGAGTTTGTTGCTAACTTTGTAGATAGATAGATAATTTTAATCAACCAACTCAGTTTCTTTTTGCCATGGCCCTAGTTAATTGAATTATTTATGAGAGCACCTGTAAAACACATTTTGTCAACATTAAGGGTCTAGTCCATTAAACAAATTGATGAGGCCTTTTCAATGGCCCACAAACTTGAAATCCAATCCCTCAAAGAAGAGAAGGTCAAACTCCAAAAGAATAACTTCAAATCAGAATCCTCCAATAGTAATACTAGTAAAAACAACAATATAACAAAATGGGTAGCCAATACCATAGTTGTGAAATCAACACCCCCTAAAGCCAAAAATCAATCCAAACCCTCCACTTCACAAATGACAATCACAAAACCCATTAACACACTTTCCCCTAAGATAATATCCCCTATAGGATAATATTATGCATAAATTTTAAACAAACTCCTGAAGGCATCCCTTGTTGAACTCCCTCCCATCAGATCTCATGATGAGTCACATCCTAAACCTAGTTGGTTTAGGGAAAATGACTTCTATAACTATCACTACATGATAGGCCATGATGTCAGTATATGTCAATATTTCAAGGGTTTGGTACAAAAGCTTATAGATTATGGAGAATTGTAATTAGATAATTTTAATGCCCCATAAACCAATTCATAGATATATTTAGGCAACCTTTCCCAAATCATGATTCTGCATCAAACTATATGCAAGCTCAGTCAAGATCCATGATATAATATGAGACTCATGTAATTAGCACCATTCTTGACCAAATTATACCTAAATAAGTTTTTTCTACCCCTATCCTTGATCTCATTACTAGAAACACTTTAAAACCAACCAAATCAAATGAGGGCATCCCTAGAACTTCCTCTAATATGTTAGATCTCATCTTTTGTGACCCTTTAGAAGAATCCATATCTAAATACACTCAAGAACCAAAAGAGGAGAAACCTATTGAAGAAAATATTTATGTATACATTCCATATGACTCTATTTATTTCACCATTTTGATACCTACACTAAGCATACCTATTCCCATTATCTCATTTCTCCCTAAGGAAACTATTGTACCTCAAACTATCTCTAGACAAGTTCTTATCATTACTAGGTAGACACTAAATCAGATAATAAGGGAAAAGTTATGGATACTAGAAATAAAAATATAGGATCCCCGAGGGGAAAACTTCATCAAACTCCTTATGTCAGGATTGAATAACCAGAATAGCACATTCCCATAACCCCTAAACAAATATAAAAAGGAAAAGCACCATTACTCTATATTAGGACTAGAGCATCTATTATAGGTCACCATCTTTCAACCAAACAAAAATCTACTATTATAGAATCTAAAATTAAAACACAAGAACTAGTACAAAAAAATATCCCCACTATGGTCATGTCAATCCATAATCCATTAAACCCCTACAATCCACCCATTTTAGGAGTAAAAATGTATTAACATAAAATACTTATTGTAAGGACTATCCAAGTGACTAGTTCAAAGGGATAAGGTTTAAGTCCCTGTACCTCTCCTCCACCATCACCTCGAAGGATGTAAAAGCTAAATTAAGACCCTTTGAAGGGATCTTATTCTAAGATCCTTGATCAACTTATCTAGACCTCCTTAGTCACACTACCACCTATAAAACCTATCAACCCTCATATTCAAAAACCATCAGGGTATAGATAAAATAGGTTATGTGCATACCATTTAATACCTAGGCCTAACACAAAAAGCTCTAATACATAAAAAAATTTAGTCTAAAATTTAATAGATCAAGATGATCTCTTAACTGAACAACCAGATGATACCCATCCCCCTATAGATCTATCTAATGTAATAAAAAACATGTCAAAGCAAACTATAAGGGAAGATAGAACCACTAATTGGGTTCAACACCACTCTCTCCCGTATGTGAAAATGTGCCTAAAAATATAGAAAATACACACTTGTTCTAGATATATGCAATTCATATAGCCACATGATCCCAAATATAGGGTCATAAGACCCACAATCATGATAAAGATAAAGTAACCATTTCTAATGCACTAAATCCCACCATAAATAATCCAACAATACATACCTCTAAGTCTAAGGTCCCAATTTTAGGGAAGGTAGAAAATAACAATTCTTCTAAGCTTATACAAATATCAGTCCTAAAGTAATTACACCAATTGCTAGTCAAAATGTCCTTGTATGAAATCATCTAGAACCCTATATACACTCTGAAGCCATGATAAAGTACTTATAGGCCATATAAATACAAAAAAATGAGCCCCAACCATTATCATCTTTCATTAAAATACTCTAGAAGGTTTTGTCCATTATGTTTCATGATTCCAAGATACCACATATATAACCAAATGATCAAGATCTTGCTTTATTTATTACACCCTATATATATCAAACTTATATTGAAAGAGTCATGATAGATAATAGTGCTATCAAAAACATTATCTCTTCCCAGGCATTCAAATAACTTCAATTACCTAAGATAGTGGTAGTTTAATCACCTACTATCTTGTAATTACCTAAGACAGTGGTAGTTTAATCACCTACTATCTTGCGAGCCTTTAGTGATATTATTGCCCCTACATTAGGAATGGTAGTAATTCACATTTAGTTAGTTATGATAATCCTTACCAAATTATTATATGTCATTGAAGGACAATTTTAGTATAACATTCTCCTAAGATGTCCCTGAATATGTGTTATTCACTATATCCCATCAACATTACATCAATTATTTAAGTTTCAACATGAGGGTAAAATCCATATCATCCCAATTGATACCCATCATTTAAAAACTTGTAATCTTACTTTCTAACCCAATGATTTCCTAATTCCACTAAAAATTAATACCCCATTCCCATATAATGAAGCATATACTATAAATAACATCCCTACATCGAGACTAGGTAAGAAAACCATAAATTTTACCTTTCAATAACTTTTAATCAGATAATACCAATTATTAATGCTTAATACCCTCTGCATTCCATAAGAATATGGATGACCCAATAAACAACCTACTTCTTATCTAATTCTTAGGGATACTATTCCTTTTGCTCCACCATTCCTTTTCACCCACTTGTTCTAGCAGAGAATTAACCAAGCTTCCATGCACCCCTCTAAGTAAAATAAGACTAAACCATTTACCTCCAACCTTTCATTTCTTGATAATCCCTATTTAATAGAGACATACCTACAATGATACACCTAAAAATGTTTCGATATGGGACATTATGAATAGGGCCCTCATGAGGTTGTATTGGGGTAATTTAGAAAACCCCCTAAAAAACATGGCTTTAGATTTAATAAAAGCTCCAAATCCTCCTCAACTTTCACTCTTCTCCCAATCCCTAAAGAGGATACACAATCCTCATCATCAGATAGTTTTTCCTTGACTGATAGTGTCATATCCATCCCACCTAACTTTTTTTAGTCAATGCTATTTATGTAGAACCTATTATCTATCAATGTGATGGTAATGTCCACACCATTCCTCTATATTATCCCAACATGATAGGTTAATATTCCCCTACTTTCCATATTTTATAGTGCCATGATGATGAATCCATCTTAACTCATCTAGGTGATAAGAATTTTCATCTGCATAAAGCCCTCCCATAAAAAATTTCTAGTCTTTTGAATGAGGCCACTATTTACATTAACATAGGATCCCTAATGATTACTCATATCATTAAAGTTAATAAATAATTAGATCCTAAGGAGTATCAAGACTTCAGTACATTTTTAACTAATCATAGTGAGGTATTCACTTGGACTTATAATAATATGCCTGGTACTAATCCTACCATCATTATCCATAATATCATTATATTTCCTGATACTAAGCTTATGAAGTAAAAGTTTCAAAAAATGTATCCTCATGTTGCACTCTTGATCAAATAATATTTACAACACCTCTTATCTATTATATTCATCTGACCTATTGATTACCCTTAATGGGTAACTAACATTGTCCCTGTAATGAATCCTATAGGGGTAGGCCTTCACCTTTGTACTGATTTTCAAGACCTCAATCTCACTTGTCCAAAATATGACTTTCCTCTTCCTAATATTGATCAGTTAGTACATTTAACCATTGGCCATGAATTTTTTTTAATAATGGATGTTTTTTTTGGATAGAATTAGATCTTTATCACCCCAAAAGACCAACATAAGAAATCATTTATTACTCCTTGGGGGACTTTTTACTATCACGTCATGTTATTTGGCCTAAATAATGTAGGAGCAACTTAACAAAGAGCCATGACCTATATTTTTCATGATATCATCCATAATATTATGGAGGATTATATGTACAACCTCCTCGGTAAATCAAAGTTATGAAAAGATCACCTTTCCATTCTAAAGGTTATTTTCTATCACCTAATCCAATTTTTCATCTAGTTTAACTCTAAAAAAATGTATTTTTAGAGTATTGATAGGTAAAATCATATGATTTATTATTTCCATCCATGGGATAAGATTCAACCCTCTAAAATCAAGGCCATCCTATAAATTCCACCTCCATCCAATCTCAAGTAACATTGTAGTTTGTAAGGTAAATTGTAATCTCTTTGTCATTTTACATCTTAGTTATCCAATCGTTGTTAACCTTTCCATCACCTTGTAAGAAAGGATACCCATTTTAAGTGGGATTATAGTTATTAAGAGGATTTTTATTATCTTAAGAGCTACCTTCTCTCACCACTATTCCCCACCCCCCATAAAGAAGGACAACCTTTCTTCTTGTATATCTTCACTACTGACCATGCCCTTGTATCTATGTTGGCACATCATGATGAAAAACACAAAGAGTAGGTTATATATTATATCAATTTAATGTTTGTTGAATATGAGATATGTTATTTACATACTAAAAGGTTATGTTTGGCTCTTGTTTTTATTTATACTAAATTATGACATTATCTCCTCAATCATAAGACTTATGTTATTACAAGCATCGATCCCCTAAAATTTATGCACTCCAACCTTATCAAAAATAGTGAATGGATAAATGGTTTATGCTTTTAGAAGAATTTGACCTAGAATTTATCCATCAAAATTCAAGGAAAGATCATATTATTGGTGATAAACTTGCTAAGGCACCCATTCTTGATATTCAACTTGTTAATTCTAAATTTGTAGATAAATCTATCACTTCTACATCTCAACATGATCCAAAATATCAAATGAATCTCTTCTTTGATGGATCCAAGTGTGAACATGGTGGTGGAGCTAGAATTATCCTAATTTACCATGGAGGACACCTATCCCTCTATCTTTTAAATTTAATTTTGATTGCACTAATCATAGGCCTCCAAATTGCCTTATAATTGGGTATCAAAATGCTCAATATTTTAGATGATTCTTAGCTCATGGTTAACCAGATCAAAAGCATATATTAGTGTAAAAATGATACTTTTTATAAGTATAAAATCTCTATTGCTTAGTTTCTTTCCACCTTTGAGCATTATGCTATCCAATCTACTCCTTGATCAACTAACAAATTTGCAAATATAATGGCCTATCTGGCCTCTTTTATCCCATCCTCATCTCAAGAGTCAAATGTTTTTATTCCTATTCATTAGATTAATCAATCCTCTTTTACCCAAAATGACCTCTCATCTATCCATAATATAGAAGATAATGCATCAGATCTCTTGTATTCCTAGATATTTAATTATTTATCTTAGGAGATTTCTCCTCTAGACATATCTCAAAATGTTAAGCAAGCCTTTCAGCATTGTATCACCCATTTTTTCATATTGGGTTCTTTCCTTTACAATCATGGTTTTGATGGCATTCTTCTTTTTTGTCTTCAAAATCATGAAGCTACACTTACTATTAAGGTTTCTCATGATACATCATGTGGAGATCACTTTAGTGGTCATGTTGTCACTAAAATAATCTTATGGTTGGGTTATTATTGGCCCACATTAAATCAAGATTTTTGTGTATACATTAAGAAATATGTCAAGTGTCAAGAACATGCCAATTTAACCCATATCCCTAGCCAAGATTTATAAGTCACTCAGGACTTCTAGCCTTTATCTTAGTGGGGGCTTGATCTTATAGGATAAATTAATCCCAAATCATCTTAGCATCATGGATTTATTATTACTACCACTAAGTATTTCACTAAGTGGGTAGAAGATATTCCCCTTATTTTGACCAAAATACTTAAAATCATTGAATTTATTAATCAACATATCATTTGTCACATTGACATCCCTCATAGTATCATCATATATAATGGAAAATATTTTAAGAATAAAAAGATTCAATAATTCTATTATTCTTTCAGTATTAAGCTTAATTTATCCTCACCTTACTATCCCCAAGCTAATGGTTAGGTTGAGGCATCTAATAAGACTCTAATCAAAATCCTAACCAAATTCATCAATGAAGTAGGTGAAAATTGGCACTAACATGTTCCCTATGCCTTATGGGCTTATCAAACTAGTATTTAAAATTGTATAGGTGCTACACCTTTTTCTCTAGTTTATGGTACTAAACTTGTACTTTCTCTCAAATTTTAGATCCCATCCCTCTACATATCGCTAAGGGATATCATTTATGAAGATAATTTTCATCAGGAGAGACTAGCCTAGCTTGAACTCTTAGACGAGCATCACTCATTTTCCCATGAACATCTACATGTATATCAAGAATTAATTAAATGCACTTATAATAAACATATAAAACAACATGAATTTAAAATTATAAATCTTGTGTTAAAATAAAATTAGCATGTAACTAATATGGAAAAAAGCAAAATGGGAAAATTTTCACCAAATTGTGTCAAACCATATATCATCACCCATAAATATGGATTTTCCATATATTTTTTGGCCTCTATTGATGCAAAATTATATAATGAACATCTTAATACCTTATACTTGCATCATTTCTATTTTTAATCAATCTTAATAACTTTGGTAAGCCTAGTTTAGTTTTTAGGTTGTATATCCTTCTTACTAATATACCTAGCAATGACATCTAGAGACATGTGGTTATCTCACATCTTTATATAATATTAACCTTAAATCAATGTCCTTAAAAGTGTTTGTATACATTTAAATGGATCTCTAGTTAGTAAAACAATATATACACATGACTCTATAGAGTTAAATCTACTCTGCTTAGATGGGTACTTAACTAATGTCCACCCTAATCCCCATGTTTATCATGATCCATATCCCTCCTCCATGTAACACTCCCTATGTTGAGAAAATCTAAAAAAGTGCACTTAGAAGATTTGCCCTATGTGGTCCTATAGGTAGCATAACAGGGAGTCTGTAGTAGCTAATCTAAAATTATGTGCTTGTAGTATCTTAGCTAGACCACTAACTCCCTATAACACTCTATACTTTCCATCCCCTTAGCCTCATGCTCAGCCCATCATCTCCCCTAATCACATATATATATATATATAGCTCCCTCTCTTCCACCTATCTCCTTGATGTCTTTACTTCCACCCTAATCCTATCCCACTCCTCCACCACCATATCATGACTCAACTATAAGGAACAAAATCCAACCTATAATGTATACATCTACACTCACATTGTATCCCACTCCAACTGCACCATAGTCAATGCCCCCTATGTTACTATAAGTTGACCATCCAAATAGTCACACTGATCCTATAATATGTCTCTCTCTAAAATAATCTCCTCTTCCTCTACCTCCTCTTCATCCACTCAAACCTCTCCCACTAATGCCTCAACTCCCATCTCATCTACTAGTTCCCCTACCTCTTCAACATCTAAATCTTTTTCCTCCTCCTCTATATCCTCCATCTCCTCATCCTCCTCCCCTTAGAATAATCATACCACCCACTCATATGATGCCCCCACTACTCTACCAAATAATATTTATATGTAGGCATGCATCCTACATCCTCCATGTCATCCTGTACTTGCACTCGATCTTCCTCCATCAATACATCTCCTGTCACTAGTCCTAGAAAATGTTTCTCTATCTCACCCCTCTTTTATATATAAGGGTCCCATAGGAAATCATGTACCAAGCCAAACTATCAGCACACTTAGATAAAATATAAATACTCCTCATAATATCTCCTCCTTAGTATCACCTAGTGCTCCTATTGTATCCCTATTAGCTTTGCCTCCATCTTCAGCTACTTAAAAAATCATAAATAGGGCTTCTAAGTGATATATGTCACCCTAAAACTCTCTATTACTCCCTTATAATTATCTATATCTCTCTCAATACAATATATAAAACCTCATTCTAGATCAATATTCCACATTAAAAAGGCCACATTGTAGTTGATCTTGTACCATCGTATCCAAGAGGAACCTATGGGTCACACTACTCAAATGTGCTAATAATCCCATCATTGTAGTATCAATATCACATCCAAACTATATATGATCTAGGTCCTTTAACCCCAGAGGTCCCTATATATCTACACTAGTAGTGTGGGTGCCTAAGCAAAAATAGTATGATGTTAAAACATATTTACAATAACTCTTGTCAAGATCCATGGAAACCTCCTTCCACCTAAGTTTATAAGTGTGTGGTAGGAGATCACTAGCATCATCATAATCAACACGCCTCACCCAACTATGTTTGCATGAGATAGTGGCCAAAAAGCGAATACCTTAGTAATAAAATTGATCCTAATTGCATCATCCCCATATAAGCATCTTAGGGCTACCACTCGACCCTACTCATCCATAGGTACTATCAGTACTCCTTGAATCAAAAGTTAAAAAATCCTATACATATCCTCCTTAGTGATAGTCATCTCATCAATTGATATGTAGAAGGTCCTGATCATGACATCTTATTACTGTGTCAATGCCACTAGTAGTCTAGTGTCTCAATGGATGCATCGATAATGATGGACCCCTTCCAAGCCCATGACTTCTAAGTAAGCCTAATCATCATCACTATATCACATGCATAAATCCTCTAGAAATGGTGACACTCAATCATGTAATCATAAGAGCTCTCATTCTTGTCATCGGTATCCTTATAAGCCTAAATAACTCCTAAACACCCTAACATAGCCTAAAAACCTACCTCTATTTTAAATTCCTTTCCACTAGATGAGAATCGGTGCTGATCCCTTATGAATCAACATCATTTCTATGAAATGATGTTGATTCCCTATGAATCATTACCGTTTCACTAAGGAATTTTCACCAATTTCACTACGCTATCCCTCTACACCCTACCCTAGTTTCATTGCCTAAAAAGCATAAAAAAATTCAAAAAAATAAAAAGACTAATAAAATACATGACCTACATCATCATAAGATCATTGCCATCATTGGGAGCCATTGCCACTAGCTACCATTTCATCCTATATCACTTTGGTCATTTTAGCTCTAAGGTGTTGTTTAAGATCTCATCATTTGTAAATGAGCCCTTTTATACATCAGAGTTACTTTTATACTCATGATCAGATTAGTGCTGATCCATTTTGGATCAGTTCCATTTGGCTCAATCATCATCGATTCATTTTGGATTACCATCAATATAACCCTTTTTACACTACTTGTAATTTTATGTGCATCCATTTTTGATCCTTAGCTATTCATTGTTCCTTAACACATCTACCCTATGATTCAACCCATACCATTTCAAGTTTGTGGACTTTTTAACCCCTAATGAACCCATAGCCTATGTAAGGCATGTACTCTTTTTTGGTATTGTAGACACCTAAATCTAACCACCGATAACCTCAAATCAATATTTTGACCAATTTCCACCCAAAAAGCACAATTTGGATTAAAAACACTAAAACATGTTAAATGATGTGAAACTGACATGTTCAAGTACTAGTTTTGGCTAGGGTATCCCTAAATAGCGTAATGCAATTTATGGGCCAACTAACTTTGATCAGTTCATTTCACGTTAAAATGTTAATTTTGCACCTAGCTGCTTTGGATTGCTCTTTCCTATCAAATCTCTTACACAACACATATGCCTTCATTATTTTTTGTTAGTAACATCCTAAATGGGAATACACATCTAATGCATCTAATGTCACCTCCTAATTCTAATCTATTCAAATTTGGGACCAATAAGAAGGCATTGTGATCAATTTGAATAATTTATGCATAAAGTGCTTAATCATGCTTAAAAGATAATTAATCTAAATCAAGGCATAATTAATAAATCCATGGAAATTTTTTGAATACTTATTTTTGGAAATGAATATTGAATATATGCATCATCAAATGACCTCATTTCTTGGGAAGACATCCCTAAGTCATAAATGCCATAAATATCAAGATTCATGCCCTCCATGCCTCATCAATGCCTTCCATGATGCTCTCCATGCCTCTTAATTTCCCCTTATTCTAATATCATGATGAGGATAATTAAAAACTTAATTCCAAATATTTAATTAATCTTTAACCACACATCCCAATCGTGAGATGGATGGTTTGGGTTGATTCTAGGCACTCTCAAAAATCTATAAATATGAGGCCTCATAATATAAATTCTAAGCTATTTTGGTGCAAATTTATTATGATCAAATATCTTCAAGGACTTGATTATGCAAAGTTATAATTCCAAATTGATTCTAAGCAAAGCCAAGCCACAAGACAAAGGTGCAAAAGAGAGATGGAGGAAGATAATCTTCCATTGCCAAGGACTTCATAAGCACAAGCTAAGCAAGTCACCACTACAAAGGCATTTGGAGCATCCAAGGAAGGTGAAGGAATTATTGTGTTTTATTCCTTCATTTTTAGTTGTGTTTGTCATTTTATTTTGTTAATAAATCTCTTCTTATTGTCTATGCCTAGAGATGTTATGTTATTAGTTCATTTATTTCATTTTATTTTCATTTTGAAACTAAAACCATACTAACCATCCTCTCTTGAGTCAAATTTCTAGAGCACATAATGTCAAAAAAAATTGAGGCCTTTAAGTCTTTGAAGCATAACATTGACCACATCATTCGAGTATGCTTATGCCATTAGGATGCTCAATTTATTTCAAGACTTGTTTACCATTGTATCAAAACCATTTGTTTCAAACCACTTTGTGTATACCATTTAGACCTTTGTCATGTGTCGTCATGCTATCCAATCTTATCTATCTTGTTTAGTCAAATCCTAGTTTTCAATGTTGTGCTTTCAATTAACCTTGTTAATTTTGGATTTAAACATTGATTGATTTTTATTTAAGCCTTAATTAATGGGGATGATACATAAATCTTTCTCTTTTGGGTTGCATAACTTTAGTTAATTGATTACCCAAATTTGGAAACTATTGATGGTTTGTCTATTCATTACCTATCATAATCATTGTTTGTACCTTTATTTGGGAGAAAATAGTCTTTATTTAAAGAGTATTTTATCTTATGCCTTATGCTAACTGATCATGTTTATGTTTGATTTTATGTGTCAGGTCTATGTCAAAGTTGTTTCCAAACTTGTTAGATAAAATAAAATCACATCAACCTGTGTTTCTAGTCTATCTTTTGATTCCATTTAGCCAAAAGTCCTATCCCATGCCTATTTGTTTGAGCCTAGCTTATGAATCTGCATTTAGATAAAAGACTTAGTCACTCAACTTTTCCCTTTCCTAGTTTAGAGATTGTTTGGAAAACTTTGACCTAGACCTTTGACATGTCAATTTTTATTCAAATTCCTAACCTTATATGTGTATGACATTTTAAATTTGACATTAGGATCTTTTATGCCAAGTCTTAGCACAAATCATTTTGGAGATACAGTTCCACCTTTTGACCAAGTTAGACAAAGATTGAACCATTTTTCCTTTGGATAGAGTTTTTCAGAGTTTGTAGAAATCTAAGCCCTTTTATATCCAAAGAATTCATCATTTACACATATGTGCATAACTACAATTATATTGGATTCACTTACAATCTAAATTATGATATACTAGCAGCACAAAATGACTTTTATGGCTTTTGTCAAGACCCCAATGATGCTAATATTGTTTGTTAGAAAAATTTCTATCTACCTCATATTAATCATTCATGGGAACAAAGTCATGAAACAAATTATGATCCAACTCAGACCTTTATTTGTATGAGGAGGCTTGTGATGAGGACTTTCAATACCCAAGTATAGATAATTTTATTTTGGATATGGATCCATACCCTCTTTTCAATAATTAGTACATGGAACATAGTTAAGAACCAACTTATGGGCCAACTCACAATTAGGATGATATGGTTTATGAGGAAGATTTGGATGCTTTGGCTTATGTGACTAATCAAGCTCCACCACATCATACTATTTCTATTCAAAGACCATAACATCATACCATTTATATACCAAGAAGTTGTCCTTTGGTTTATGTGAGAAATCATGCTCCACAATGCCCCTTCATCATTCAAGGACCTAGTCCTTTAGCTTGTACAAACAATCATGCTCCACATTGCCCTATCATTACCATCTCAATAATTTTTCTTCTGGCTCATGTGAACAATCATGTTCCCCAAGGCCCTACCATTATCCAACCACAAGTCATTCCTCATCTAGTACCAATCCCATCCAAACCTCAGTTGATCTAATCATTCAAATACCAAGCTATGTTTAAAATTGGTATTTTCTAACTCATTGGAAACCAAGGCCAAGAAATCCAACCAATCCAAGATGTTCTTGTTTAACTAGCCATTAATGATAAGTCAACCTATATTTAATCTCCTATTGATCCTGTACTAGTTATCAAGGACTCTCACTCTGATGAGCCAGTATTTGATGATTCAATTATTTATGATTGTAAACACCTTTGAGTAAATCATTACCTCAACCATGTGCCTATTTTTCAAGAGCCTCCTATTGAAAACATAGTCTCTGAGGAGTTGTCTCTTGACCTATTTCCCATCCTAGAGGAGTCTCACTTTAAAAAACCATTTGTGGAGCCCATTATGCCATCAGAGGCTGTTACTTGCCCAAAATGAAATATTCAACAAGATATCATTGTAATAGAGTACCCATCAGATGAAGAATCAAAGTTAGATTCCAGTTCTATTCTTAAACTGACATTAGATTTAACATCAAAATCATAATCAACATCAGTCTCAACATTAGATTCAGAGTCCCTTGAGTTAAAATTAGATTCAGAAGAAGAATATGTTCCGGACTATTACAACATTGGTTATACATGCCTTGTAGATCAATTTGAATACATTTTTTATCCTTATATAGTTTTTAAGGATGAGTACTTTATCTTTGACATAATTTATCCTAGTATCTTCTATAAGGATTGTGAAACCTCTCCTCATTCCATTACCTTACCATAGGCCATTACCATCAGCCAAGATAGCCATATTATTGACATTCTATCTCCTACAAGTGTTGATTAGGATTGACAGAATCACACTTTGTTGAAATAAATCTATGGTGACATAGCAGTTGAAGAAGATCAAGGAGGTCAAGACCACATTCATATAGTAAAATAACACTCTCATAGTGAAACCTTTTTGGATTCACAAGGGGATAATCAAAGTCAAAACTCAACATCCTCTAATGATTTTTTTTCAAAAGTTCTATAAGAAAATCAAAGTCAAAATCCAATGTTCATTAGTGAATTCTTCTCGAAGGCACTATAGGACAATCAAGACAACTTCCTTGGTGAAAACCTCATTGAGGCACCAATAGTTGAGCATAAACATTCTTCACTACTTGATGAAGACAAAATCAAAGATCAAATCATAGTAGCTTCCAATATACAACCTAATTATATGGTAGCTACTCTCAAGATAAAAAATTAAATAAATATGGTGGTATTATTGAGAGAACAAGTCTTTGACGCCACCATAACCAAAATTATGTCGAATCTAAAATCAAGAACATTACATGTGACTCAAAGTCCTAGTCTTCATTTATTTCCCCACCATTATACATTTCATTATCATTTTCCATTATATTTAAAAATAAAACCCACCATCCATGGCCAAACTTTCCTTTGTAGAGGCTACACGGATACCTTGTCTTGACTTTTAAAGGAATCAAAATCAATGACCAATGAAGATCATAAAAGCATTCTCAGCAATGAGATCTACATTGAGTTTTTGATAGAGAAGTTATTAAAATAAGGTGTGGGATAGAAACTAACAAGATCAAGTATTCTATTTGTATCATTTATTGATTAGGACATGCATCTCCCCATCATCAAGAACAATAGAATCAAAAACCACACCTAGGACAACACGTACCATACCATTTTACGTTGTCATGCCATTATTCTTGTTACATATCCATTTGCCATTATTGTAGATTATTTCCATTCACCCCATCCCTTGGGGGAAACATTATTACCATTTTATCTAATATAGTTAAACCATCATTATCCTTAGTAAGACCATATCATCCTATCATTCCATTCCTATCTAGGCCAAAGCCTATTTTTAGTCATCCTACCCAATCATATTTTGATCTTGATTCCTTTAGTTCTTCTCACACTTTTTGTGGGGGGATTCCAATAAAGTATTAACAATCAATCGAATCTATGTTTATAATGACAGTCTATGCAAGTAGTGTGATATTTGATCTAGCAAGATATATTTCATCCTATATCCACATTTGTTTATGTGAGATTGATTATAACCACATATGGGTAAATCTATGTTTCACTAGTCTTTCTACTAATTATAACCACCTATGGTAAAATTAGTATCATTGACATATGCCATTGTATCATAGTTATAAATTCCTATGGGAAAACTAGGGGAAACACTTGTTTACCATGAATTTTCACATCACCTTGCCATTACTATTTTCATTTGACTGGTTATTTGCCAGATTTGAGAACTTGTTGGGACCTAGTTGGTTTTTCTTCACCTTGTGGATGGAATTACTATGACTTGATGTCATTTTAGGACTATGTGGGTCATGCCCAATTCATGTTGATGTCACCTTAATCCTGCTTTCTATACACTCACTATTTTTCAAGCAACCTAAGCCAAATGCTCTCACCAATTTTCAAGTAGGTATCTTTTCATTCTCTAATGAGTTAAGTTACCTCAAAATTTCAAAAACATTCAGTTATTTCCAAAATCTAAAAAATATTTATCTTGTCTAAGACTACTCAGTTATCCTTGATCTACCTTATTGGGGCATTTCCATTTTTAGGATGCTTTCTTTTGCTTTTGTTTTCAATCATTCTATTTCGTTGTTTATTTCAAGTTGTTTGTTTATTTATTCACTTTCATGTTTATTTGCTTTCAGCACTATTGCCTTGACTCAATCTATATGTGTTCATTAGGTGAGTTCTTGAGCACATTATTCTTGAGTCTATCCACATTCATCTATTAACATTATCATCATGGTTTTTATCATTGGTGATTGATTTTTAAGTGTTTATTAGATATCGAGAGTCAGCCCTTATGCATATTTTGGCCAAGTCTTCATGGTGTTCTATCATGAATCCTACCATCACATGATATAGAAAAAATTATCTTCACAAAGGTATATAATCAATGGAGTCATTGAATTTTCTCCTTAGCACCTTGGCAAATCCTTTCATCCCACCCTTGATCAAATCAACTCATTTGACCATTCTAGTTGTATCATTGTTAATAAAGATGAACATCTCCTCATTGATAGGTACAACTAAATCATTATATTGATCAATCTCATTCCTCTATTCATGTATTTCATCACTTTGTTCCCACTCATATTTAATCTATATTCTAGGTTATATCCTTGAGTTATGCTTGTTAATTAATCTTGATTAGGGAACCATCATCTTTATCCAATCCAGGTCATCTTAATAATTATAACACCTATAAGAAAATCATTATTTTGAATTTTATTCATGATTATAACCACCTTTGGGAAAATTAATAATATTTTTAAATTAATGCATGAAGGCATTTTATCATTTGGATTAATCTCAACCATGGGTTAATCCCACCTTTCTTCTTGCTTCTTTTTGAGGGACAATACATCAACAAATGTGATAGCCACTCCCTCGAGGGGGCATCATCATAGGATTCTCAAAACCATTTGGAGCTTTTTTATTCAACCATCATCTTCATTTTGGCATACATGCCATTTCCTATTCTTTGAGAATACATTGCTTTGCCTACAATTTGCAACATCTTCCCAAATAGGTACAAACTGTAGACATGTAAATCTAGCCACCAATAACCTCTAATTAAGCTTTTGACTAATTTCCACCCAAAAATGCACAATTTAACTTAAAAACATTAAAAAATGCTAAATTATGTGAAACTAACATATTTAAGTGCCAATTTTAGCTAGGGTATCCGTAAATAGGGAAATACAATTTATGGGTCAACTAACTTTGATCAGTTCATTTCAAGTCAAAATGCTAATTTTGCACCTAAGTGCTTTGGATTGCTCTTTCCTATCAAATATCTTGTATAACACATGTGCATTTGTTATTTATTATTTGTAACATCCTAAATGGGAATATTCATCCAATGCATCTGATGTGATCTCTCAATTCCAATCTAGTCAATTTTTTGACCAATAAAAAGACATTCTGATCAATTTGTGTAATTTGTGCACAAAGTGCTTAATCATGACTAAGAGATAATTAAACCAAATCAAGGCATAATTAATAATTTAATATAAACTTGTTGAATAATTATTTTTGGAAATGAATATTGAATATCTACATCATCAAGTGACCTCATTTATTGGGAAGACATCCCTAGCCTATAAATGCCACAAATATCTGCATTCATGCCTTTCATGCCTCATCAATGCCTTCTATGATGCTCTTCATGCCTCTTAATTTTCATTTATTCCAATGTAATGAAGAGGATAATTACAAACTTAATTAAAAAATTGAATTAATCCTCAACCTCAAATCTCAATCTTGAGATGGATGGTTCAGGTTGATTCTAGACATTATCAAAAATCTATAAATAGGAGACCTCACAACATCATTTGTAAGCTATTTTTGTGCAAATTTATTATGATAAGATATCTTTAAGGACTTGATTATTCAAAGTTGTAATGAAAAATTTATTCCAAGCCAATCCAAGACAAAAGCCAAAGGTGCCAAGGAGAGATGGAGGTAGCTAAGCTTCCATTACCAAGGACTTCAAGAGCACAAGCCAAGAAAGCCACCCATACAAAGGCATTTGGATCATCCAAAGAAGGTGAAGGAATTATTGTGTTTGATTCCTTTCTTTTTAGTTGTTTTTGTCATTTTCTTTTGTTAACCAATCTCTCCCTAGTGTCTAGGCCTAAAGAGGTTATGTTATTAGTGCATTTATTTCATTTTATTTTCATTTTGGAACTAACACCATACTAACCATCCTCTCTTGAGTCAAATTACTAGAGCATAGGTATTTCCCCTTAATGGGTCTCAAGAGTACACTCTAACATGAGAATATTTTTATTTAGGTATTGTACACACCATTCAACACACTAGATGCTTCATTCAGTTAACCCTATCATTGTTCTCTTGTCTAGCCTTTGTTAAGCCCACTTATTCATGATTGTGGCATTAGTTACCATATTTTCCTTGGGTAATTTCTACCTATATTATCTTCCAATCTTGCTAGTGGAAAAATACACTTCATGTTATGCATTGAAATTTTAAAAGCACTTATATGTTATTTATCTATCCCATCCATTTTTTAAACCCATCACCAACTCCTTATCCACCATCAGCTCCTAGTTTGAAGGGGTATACCTCCTCACATAAACTTGGGGTAGTGGACCTTCATTGTTTTTTTCTCATGGAACACATCCTATACCACTCCATAAAAAGGGTCAAATATAGACACTACAATTGTATACCCCTAGGAATGATTATTTGGGTGTTGTAAGTCCTTTTCTAGTCTTATATAAAATTTTATCCTAATGTTAGGTGTATTTTCTATGTTACCTGCCTAGTAAATATTTATTAATTTTATCATTTTACTATTCTTAAACATATCAAAGCCAATAATAGCATAATATCAAATTTTTTAACCTCTTTGGCCCATGTAAAATCGCTACAAATGAATTCTACCTGATTTTAGTCTATTTTCATCCACTATTACAATGAAGGCCCTATTTTGGAAGAATTAGTGACAATTCTCCCATGATTAGCATGGATTCTTCTGATTGGAATTGATCTATAAATACCCATTGTGTGTTTTAATATAGGATGGAAGGAAAAAAATTGAGAGGCTATAATTATTTCCCATCCTCCTTACAACTTTGGTGATCTTTGGTACCAACACTTTGCTAGATTTGCAATTCAATTAGTCACTTTCTCTACTTAGTTGGATCTAATATCTCTACTCATGGAAGGAATCTATTATTTTTATATAGATGATTTACGAGGTAAGTATTTTTCTTTAATTTAATTATTAATTTTTTTCATTAATCATTTAAATGTTGATTCAATTAATTTAAGAATCATTATTATGCCTAGATAATAGTAATCATTTTATTTTATCAATCTATCCCATCCTTCATTATTTTTTTATTAAATATATATGCATGGAATCAATGTTTATTCACTCTAAATTAGCACTGATTCTACTAATTATCACTAATCCTACTAGGATCAACATCGATTCACTATGTTTAATACATAGGATCTAAAGCTACATATTAAGCCTCTATTTTTAAAATTATTTTGCTAATTGCTTTCACTTAAACATGGCTTTATCCTTATAGATGAATTTACCTAGTGTAATCCATTATGTGACTAGCATCCTCCATGTGCCTATAGTCCTTTAACCTTTCCTTGAATATCAGAATGACATTGCTTTTATATTATCCTTTTTATTATATTATCTTGGCACCCACCAATTAATCTTGGGAAGAATCATTATCTATAATTTAGAATGAAGTAGAATTTTATATTACTTATTGGGAATATTACTTTATTTATATTTCTAAATTAATCAAAGAGGAAATTCATGATTAATATCTTTATTGCATCCATTATATATTTTTTTAATTTCTTATGTTGCTATTTTGATTAATTACTTAATAGTGGACTGACATCCATCCGAGGGAGTGTATCACTTCTTGTACTTGATTCTAGATTAGGTAGTCTACCCATATTTATTTTAATTTTGTTTTCTAACTTATCTTTATTGTGCAGGTAGTCCTTCCTAGCAAAAAAGGAGCTCCCACCTCACTTGATCAATGGTGTGCATTCCTTTCATAGGAATTATTCTTTCAAAACCCTATATTATTTCCATTTTTTACTAAGTCACATTTCAATTTAAATAAATGATAAAAATAATTAAACACATGTCCACCTTACGTTAGATCCACCCATCCAACTCAAGTAGATTCTATACTCACATCATATCTGAACCATTTGATGTAAACAATCACTTTGTTCACTAATTTTCCATCATGTGGTGATTTACAAAATTTATACCTATAACTCATGGATTAGAGTTAATATTTTCACCGATACTAAAACATTATAGGTATCATCATAATATTATATTGGTGTGAATAAAATCCCCATAAATAATTTGGATCCAAAGTTTTAATTTATAGATGGAAAGAAAGATACTTCTTATCATGTTATATCTTTTAAGTCTTTCTTATAAATTTATCATATTTATATAATTTCAAGTATGCTATTACCTAAGATTTTAAAATAGTATTCACTTGACTAGTTATTTGATTTAACATGTTGATCTGCACACTTTGATAAAATAATGGATGGTGATTTATTAACTTATTTTCAAATTAATATTGGTATGAAATTATTTTTGTTTAAATTGGATCAAATTAAATAATGGTCAAATCAAAACATTAGTGAGCATGGTATTTAATTTTAAGAGTAGTTACTAATATGACTTATAAAACCTTAGAAAGTGAACTATAAGTATAGTTTCTAATAGTTTAATTATAATTATTAAGGACAAAGTTATGTTTAACACTTATAATTATTTGTATAATATATGCCATGTTGTTAGATAATTTAAATTCATACAACTCTTGAAAAAATGTTCTCAAATATGGGACAAATAATATAGCTTCCATTGGTTAAAATTTTAAAAATAAGATAATATTTAAGACTATATGAAATGAGAACATAGTCAGCCTATTAATGATTCTAACAATGTTGTGTCAAATCTTGGACTTGGATATTCACTTAAGGGTAGTGGAGGACCAAATCAAGGTGAATATTGTAAGAGAGAGAGGGATGATTTGGAATGGCCACCCAAAACATTTCGAGATCACTATTGGGTATTGGTATTTGGCACAAGTTTGATCCCCAATGGGGGATCTTATATTATTTACTTTTTTTTATAATTTGGTGCTTTTTTTGAGCATATACCTAGGCATTTGAGTTTTGATAAGATATGTTAATCTTAAATTTATTTGGTTGTATCTTTATATCTAGTTGGCATCATCAAATGTTCTTGTTATTATCATTTTTATATTGAGGTATGTTCCTATTGCTTATTTTGAGGTATTATTATTGTCATTTATGTCAAAATTAAGATAGATGTCATTAATGTCAAGGTTAGAGTTGAGATAATGCATGGTAAAATTGTATGTGACAAAGAAGTCTTATGACAAGAAAAAATTTGAAGATGACATTTTTTATCTCTAATAAGAGACAATTTTAAGGAAACCTAGTAATTATTATGAGGTTTATGGAATTAAAAGTCAATAACATGATACAAGGTAAGCTACTATCATGTATTAGGTATCTTGAGAAGCCTAGTCTAGCCCTAAGAGAAGGTGTATGCATGAAGCATAAATAAGCTTGGTTATTTGTGTTAATAAATGTATGAGAGAGTTTATAAAGTTTTTAAAACATTATAAATAGGAAAATAAGACTTTATATTGGTTTTAATGTTAGTTTTGAGGCTTAGTCCTTGCATGAAATGACCTAGTGAGAAGGCACATGTTTGGTAGTATGATGAGGTAATCAGTCTAAGGATTGTGAGATGATCAATTGAAATGTGTTAGGATGGTATGAGTAAATTTTAAATTTGTATTAGTTATTTATATTATTTCATGAATTTTCAAGGTGTGATCAAGGTCCAAGTATAACTGGTAGTTTAAATCCTAGTGTGCAAAAAGAACTAGTATGTCCTAATGATGGGTTAAGTTCATTTATTAAGGTGATAGATAATGAGATAATTTTAAAAGGTGTGAGAGGTTTAATTAATTTTTTTACCAAGTTTTAGGTCAAATAGTAATGGATAAATCATGAAAATTAGTGTTGAGTTTTTCTATACACATAGAATGGGGTGTTGCAGAGTCGAGAAGGATTTTCATATGCTCATTGGCATGTGAAAAATTTACATGATATATTTATTAGATCATATAATTTGGGTAAGATTATTATATTTAATTTAATTTAATTTTTATTATATTTTAGGGCATATTATTTATGAACAATTGATAAGAAGGTAAGATAGTCTAAACCCTTTCAAAAACCCTAATAATGACCTGATAGGAAAGATATTGTTGGTAAGTGATAGAAATGGATTTTTTGACCTAGTATGATGATTAAAGGTTTTATTAAATTATCCTAAGTACCTCCATGTGGAATTTTTATATGAAAAGAGTGAATGGAAGCTAAATAAAACCCCTTATTTCTTATATTTTTGATGTAGTAAGTAGGGTTGACTAGGTCAAAGCATGCAAATGGTTTGAGGATGATGTGTGAGACTTTTAATTTTTTATATTGTGTGTTTTTTATTAGGTTTAATATCTTAAATAGGATAAAATATTCATGGAATTTGACCTATCTCTAAATAGGCCTAATGAGGAAAATTGTGAGAAAACATGGCAGAAGTGAGAATGATATTAGGGATTGGTTATCGTGCATTAGGGATGGATAAAAATACATGGGGAAATTTATTAAATACCCTATATCATATTTTCCACTTTATTATAATTTTTTATGATGCTCATAAACAAGAAAAAAAAATTTCTGTAAGTGACCTATCTAATACAGTGAGGTCTGTGTAGGGTGAAGACATATAATTGGTCTATAAGACCAATAACTATATTAAACCATGTAATATATATATATATATATATATATATATATATATATATATATATATATATATATATATATATATATATATATATATATATATATATATATATATATATATATATATATATATATATGTTATAATTATTGTGAAGGATAATTAAAAGCAATTAGAATCTCATTAAAGTATTCACACATGTGTTCTAAATCTTTATCTTCATGACTATGTTTTTGGAGCTACAAGAAATTTTATATATGTAAGTTAAAATGATGTTCCTCAGTATTTTTAAATATATTTTAAGAATAAAATTCACATGATGTTGTTCTATATGTATTTTTTGGGAATAATATTTCACCCTAGCTAAGCAAAGAGATATTTCAGGCCTCCTTACTGAAACTCTAGTCCAACATTGGAATGATCCTAGGTTATGGGTATCCTATAATGGAGTTAGACCTCTAGGATTTTTTAAAGAAGATAACTCATTTGCTGCATATTTTTATCTTGTTACCAATAATAAAATTACTAATGACAAAGGAAATAGGAGATAGAAAGAGAGGTAAGCATGAAATGGAAATCTAAGCTAATAATGGTGATGCACCTAATTTATGGTTTGATCCACCATGCTTGAATCTTATTACATGATTGAAATAAGTTATAAACCAAGTATATGATCTAAAATATCTATCATACATTATTTATTCATGGAGAGGTTCACCAAATGATCTAAGCTAGGTAAATGAAGGGAGAGGTCTCAAGTAAGACACTAACCAGTCACATTATCCACACACAAGCTTCAATGAAGAGATATAAAACACTAAACATGACCTACATAACCAGATGAACTAGTAACTAGGTGAGATCATAATTTGATGAGGGAGAACTTTTATTGCATATGTAAATATGCAAGTACAAACTATATCAGAAAAATGAGAAATAAAATAGTTTTGTATTCATCTTTAAGAAGTTATAAGCTCCATCTTGACAGAGTTTGGATATGCCCAAGAGGAGTAGATAAAATATAGAGAAGATCCATTTTATAGCTCAAAATCCTCTATATATAGAAAAAAGAGATATATGAGAAATGCATTTGAGAAAGGAGAAAGGGTTATCGAGATCAAGAAGTGATGTGGTAATACTTGATTGCCTTTTGCATGCATGTCTTGATCAATAAATAGACCTCATTTATTTCTGCTAGTACTCGAGCTCCTCTCATTAGCTAGGATTTTACCACTAGAGATTTAGGTTTTTTACATGATGACAAACTCTATTTTAATAGAATCAAATCCCCTTATCTACTTTTTCTACTATTAGTTTGTTACCTTGGGACTCAAAGTCCACTTGACCTAATCATGAGGATCAAATCCTTGAATCCTAATATTGACAAATATGTCGTGCCTTGAGTGATATATTACATACTTTTTTGATGATGGGAACCCTTGAATTTATTTCATATTTATTCCTTTTACATATATGTATCATAGCCCCACTGATTGTCAAAAAACCAATCTAAGGACAATGGTTTTCTGATAGTCATTATATTAAAATAGACCCATCGATCATATAACACCTTTTATATTATAATAGGTTAAAATAAACCCATTATATCTCTATAGGGATGAATACTTCATATATTCATGGGCCTTTCATTTTTAAAAATGCAAAAGGGTCTCAAAATGGATCCTAGATGATAAAAAATGTCAAACCAAAGGTCCATATATGTTATTTATATCTTACTACATGGTTGTGTCCCTTTAATGTCATTGTATAGATAATTAATGGTGAAAATACAACCCTTAAATACCCAAATTTCCATCAAAAATTGCTTAAACTAGACTCTCATTGAAATATCTAGGATCTTCTTTGATCTAATTGGTTATCAAAAGTTGACTAGACTCGTTGACACTTTAACTTAGCTCACTCCATTTTATTTTCTAGGTAAAAATTAATACAAACCCTTGGATATATCTTTAAATTTTCAACCTTGTCATTGATTATTCCATGTTTCAAACATGTGTTAATCCTTAGGATCTTGTTGTCAGTCTACTAGCTTATGCACTTATACCACGTGTCAATTCCTTGATCTATCTAAGTATTTGACTCATTTTTCACTATTAGATTGATATGCATGATCAAGTAAGGACCATTTATATTATCAATACCCACTATTTCAAATCTAAAAGATAGTTCGTGGTCTTAAATTTGATGGTTTGTAGGACATCAAATGACATTTTCATGACCATCATTGATGGTCATGTGACTATCAAATTTAATCTCAATAGGAATTATCTTACTCTATCTTTAAATTTGATGTCTCATTGACCATAATTTGTCTTCCTCTAAAATGTAAATGACATCACATAGACCATCAAACTTATTCACATATATATTTTTTCTCAAGCTCTAACTTGACATTATAATTAATGTCTTATGCTTTTTATTAAGTTTGAAATATTCTAACTCGAACTAGAAATCTCACGTGGGTTTAAATTTTTTTGAGGATGATCTTTGCATGTAGATCCATAATTGTGCTTAATATAATGGTTTTATGACGATTTTAATAAAATATATTAAATGCACAAGATGACTAGTCTACTTGTTTCTCTGTGACATCTTAGTGATGGTCAAACTCATTTGGCTAAGTGTGGAAAGCTTAGTAAAATACAACTAAGGAGACAAATTTTAACATGAATAAATCCATTTGAACTTTGGTGGAGGACCTAAAACTTAGTGTATATGATTTAGGGACCAATATGAACAAACCTATGTGACCAATTTCTCTTGTAGCTACCACACATGTGAGATATAGTTTTGTCAAGATTTTCACTCAACTCTATTTAAACTTATTTAAAAATGGTTGTGTGGAAAATTAACTAAATTTGGATAATATTACAACTTTGAATATGTTGGAAATATTGTCATTGATGTCAAAGGTTTAGTATTATTGGTGATAAAGGCCCCATTGCATTTAATATTGTTTATCTTGTCTAATATGAGTTAATATTTATTTAATATTAACGAATATATTTATGGTTGCATATGAGACAAAATATGGTCCCATGGGATAAAGACAAAAGAAGGATGGGACACCTTTTCCCATGAAGAGTCATTTTGAGGAATACCAAGAGTCACCAAGTGAAGACAAAAGAGTATGGGTGAATTTCTCATGAAGGGACACTTAAAGGAATATGAAAAGTCACCAAAGATAAGGACAAAAGTGGGAAAGACGTTTTTGGTCATGAAGGGTCACCACATGACTTTTCAAATGCTTGGATATGAAGTGTCATCCAAGATTGGCACCATTTTTCATGAGGATTGAAAGGTCACAAAGGGGGAAGGCCAAAGGTCATTTGGAAAGCTATAAATAAAGGCTTGAGTAGCCATTTGTAATATGAGTGTGAGAGGTTGATTTGATATTGTAATATCTAACTTAGAAGAGTAATTTTGAGAGATTATTTGTATTTGTTATATCTAGCTTAAAAGAGCAAAAGTGAGAGAGAAGAAGGAGATGTTGTATTGATTTATCATTTGTTGAGATAGCAACATTGAGAGATATGTGTGTGGTATACACAAAGGGGTTGGTGCTCCTGTGGGATGGTGCTCATGAATTGTTTTTGGGTTGGTGCTCGACAAAGGGGTTGGTGCTCCTGTGGGTTGGTGCTCACGAATAGCAGCTGGGTTGGTGCTCGGCAAAGGGGTTTGAAGCTCCTGTGGGGTGGTGCTCATGAATTGTAGCTAAGGTTTGTACTTGGAAAAGGGGTATGGTGCTCCTGTGGGGTTGTTCTCATGAATATATTTGAGATTGATTCTCTGTGGTTTTCCCACATTAGGTTTCCATGTTATATCTGGTGTCTCTCTGTGTCTTGTGTGATGTTTATTGTTTGAGTTTTATTACATATATTGAATGTTTTATTAAGTGGAATATTGGTTAAAGGAAAGATTTATAAGATATATAATATACTGATTCACCTCCCCTCTTAGTATATTCCATGCTTAACAATTGGTATCAGAGCAGGTTCCTTTTCGAAAAGTTTTACAGCTTGAAGGTAGATTGGGAAAGCATGATGGCTGGGTCACAGGAAGGATTTTCTACAAATAAGGCACCTTTGTTTGATGGGATGAATTATGCTTTTTGGAGCATGAGAATGAAGGTTTATTTGATGGCCCTTGGATTTGACATATGGAAATCAGTGGTGGAGGAATATGAAGAGCCATAGACATCTAAAATTACTCCAATAGAAAAGAAGGCAAGTGAATATAATGCTAAAGATTTAAATGCTATTTTATGTGGTTTATGTGAACCTAAATTTGTTAAAGTTATGCAATGTAAATATGCTCATGAAACTTGGGTAAAACTTTAGAATATTTACAAAATTGATGGAAAGGTTCAGCAAGCTAAGTTGTAGACTTTCAGAATGCAGTTTGAAATTTTGAAGATGGAAGAAGAAGAAGATATAGCAAGTTATCTCTTGGAAGTTGATCAGATAGTAAATTAGATTCAAGGTCTTGGAGAAACATTGGAAGAGTCAATGGTGTTGAAAAAGGTTTTGAGATCTCTACCAATGAGATATGATGCAAAGGTTTTAGCAATCAAGGAGATGAAGAATTTAGCCAAGCTGAAGATGGATGAGCTTCAAGGTATTCTCACGGCATATGAGATGTGGATAGAACAAGATAAACCGTCAAAAAGAGAAGCGGCTTCCAAGACATCAAAGAAGGAGAAAGCTAAGATTCAAGAATCAATTGATAGTTCCAGTGATGATGAAGATGACAATGAAGCACTTTTCATTCGCAGGCCAAAAAGAGGAATAGGTAAATATCAAGGAAAATTACCTTTTAAATGTTTTAATTGTGGGAAGATTGGACATTTTTCAGCTAGATGCCCAGATAAGGTTAAAGATGATGAAGAAGAAAAGCCTACATACAAGAAGAATTTCAAAGGCAAATCTAAGAAGGGATTCAAGAAGAAGAGCCTGTATTCTAAAGATCCTAGCTCAGGCGAAGATAGTGGAGTCAGCGATTATGAAGAAGAAGAGATTCTATTTATGGCCATACATGATGATCAAGAAGAAGAAGAGGAGGAAGCTGAAGTAGATATGGAAGGAGAACTCAATTGTGCCCTAGAAGAGTTAAAAGCTGTTCAAAAGAAGAATTGAAGGTTAAAGCACCAGATTGAGAAAATTGAACAAGAGTCAAAGGAAATAATTGAAGATCTACAAGCACACTTTGAAGAAGCCAAGAAGAATGAAGAATATCTCACAGCACAGTTGGAAATAGCAAGAAAATATTGTGAAAGGTATGTTATTGAAATTACCTCTTTAAAAGAAGATATTAAGAAAGTAGTCAGTGATTCAAAATTTGAAAATAGCACTAACATGCTGAATAAGATATTGGAAAGTCAAAAAGCATATTTAGATAAAATAGGTATCAAATTTGAAAATAAAAAGATCTATGATGAAGTTCTAACACAAGAGGAAACAAAAAGGGGAGAAGTGAAGAATACATAGGACATTCCAAATAGAGAAGGCTGGAAAGAACAAAGCTACAAAAGGCAATCAGGTCAGAGATATACAGACAGTTCTTATTTTTATGGCTATTGTTTTTATTGTAATGGATAGGGTCACAAGAAAGTAGAATGTAGAAAAAGAGCTAACAATTTTAGAAATAAGGAGAAGGAAAGTCATGTAGAGTCAAGCAGAAGCCACAACTCTTTTGCTCCTCTATCAAGCTTTGATGAAGAGACCATAGTATGTTACAAGTGCAACAACTACATACACATAGCTCGATATTGTAGAAGCATGTTCAAGTCAGTCAAGAAGGATCAGAGGTTCAAAGCTCCATTCATCAAGAAGAATAATCAGAGTGTCAAAGATTCATTCATTAGGAAGAAGGTTCAAACATGTACATGGCAGAAGAAACAACATGAAGATTTTATGATGGTGCAAACAGCTCTGCATGTTGGAGGAAAAGACCAGCCATGGTTAATTGATAGCGGATGTTTGAGGCATATGATAGGAGATAAAAGTAAGTTCATTTCTCTAAAGAAGATTAATGGTGGTATAGTGAGGTTTGAAGATAAAACCACTACCAGGATAGCCGAAAAAGGCACTTTGAGTTTGGATTATGGTAGAACTAAGACTAAAAATGTTTTGTATGTAAAAGGTCTTAAGCATAATCTATTAAGTGTTAGTCAAATTTGTGATCAAACATACACATTAAGGTTTCATGCTGAAGGTTGTGAGATTAGAAGAAAAGATTCAAATAAGTTGATTGCAGATGCTCAAAGGATAGGGAAAAATGTGTATGTATTGTCAGATATCTTCTCAAGGGCACGATCAAAGGATACATTCAAAGATCAGCGAGAGGAGTTGGGAGTAATTTATATTACTTCCTGCCATTGAGGTTCAGCATCAAGAGAGGGGGAGCTACGTGTTAGCTCTAGGTAGGCCCTTTGCCATTGATGTTAAAGGGTGAGAATAACAAGTATAGGTACAGGTGTAGAAAATAGGTACAAGAAATAGGTACATGTTGCTACAGTAAGGGGGAGTTATTGTATGCTTTCAAATGATAGTATCTGTAGGTGGCAGGATGTGGCCAGGTGACAGGATGTGGTAGTTTCAAAATTGAGGTTGCCATCAATGACAAAGGGGGAGATTATTGGAAATATTGTCATTGATGTCAAAGGTTTAGTATTATTCGTGATAAAGGCCCCATTGCATTTAATATTGTTTATCTTGGCTAATATGAGTTAATATTTATTTAATATTAATGAATATATTTATGGTTGCATATGAGACAAAATAAGGGCCCATGGAGAAGATGAAGAGTCACGGGATAAAGACAAAATAAGGATGGGACACCTTTTCCCATGAAGAGTCATTTTGAGGAATACCAAGAGTCACCAAGTGAAGACAAAAGAGTATGGGCGAATTTCTCATGAAGGGACACTTAAAGGAATACGAAAAGTCACCAAAGATAAGGACAAAAGTGGGAAAGACGTTTTTGGTCATGAAGGGTCACCACATGACTTTTCAAATGCTTGGATATGAAGGGTCATCCAAGATTGGCACCATTTTTCATGAGGATTGAAAGGTCACAAAGGGGGAAGGCCAAAGGTCATTTGGAAAGCTATAAATAAAGGCTTGAGTAGCCATTTGTAATATGAGTGTGAGAGGTTGATTTGATATTGTAATATTTAACTTAGAAGAGTAATTTTGAGAGATGATTTGTATTTGTTATATCTAGTTCAAAAGAGCAAAAGTGAAAGAGAGGAAGGAGATGTTGTATTGATATATCATTTGTTGAGATAGCAACATTGAGAGATAGGTGTGTGGTATACACAAAGGGGTTGGTGCTCCTATGGGTTGGTGCTCACGAATTGTTGTTGGGTTGGTGCTCGGCAAAGGGGTTGGTGCTCCTGTGGGTTGGTGCTCATGAATAGCAGCTGGGTTGATGCTTGGAAAAGGCGTTTGAAGCTCCTATGGGGTGGTGCTCATGAATTGTAGCTAAAGTTTGTACTTGGCAAAGGGGTATGGTGCTCCTTTCGAGTTGTTCTCATGAATATATTTGAGATTGATTCTCTGTGGTTTTTCCCACATTGGGTTTCCACATTATATCTGGTGTCTCTCTCTGTCTTGTGTGATGTTTATTGTTTGAGTTTTATTGCATATATTGAATGTTTTATTAAGTGGAATATTGGTTAAAGGAAAGATTTATAAGATATATAATATATTGATTCCCCCCCTCTCAATATATTCCATGCTTAACAAAATATTCATAACTTTTTATGTACTTGGGTGGAGGATCTGAAATTTGATGCATATTATCTAAGCACGAAAGTGAACAAACCCATATGACCAATTATTCTTGACTCATCCACATGTGCAAGATATAGCCTCAATAAACTACCCACATGGAATTTATTCCACTAGACCCAAGATTCCTAGATGAACACAATTAATAACCATATGCATCCTTTGAATTTCCATACTTGCTCCACTCATCTTTAACATCTCATGGGGGATTTGTAATATAGTCCATGCTCCAAATGTCCTTTTGACCCACTAATTTATCAAACCATGTATGAGCTTGGTATATGGGCCAAAATAGGCCAAAAAGTATCATAGGCTAATTTTAACACTTTTATATGCATTATAATATCCTATGAAGGCTTGAAAAGTCAAATGATTTTGACTTGGTTCATAAGGCATGTGTATAGTTTTGAGTAAACATATGAAGTTAATCAATTTGAGGTTTTTTTCCTTATTTAGTGAGTTCTAATAAAAATTATGTTTACCTTGAGGTCATGTAGGTTTTATACATGTAATTTTTTGTTTTGTTTATATGTCAAAGTTGAGTATATACATCATATTTTTAAGATAATCATTTTGGTAGTAAGAAGGCCTAATTACAAGTAGACCTAAGTGTGTGGTTCAAGGAGTGAAATGAAGTAAATGGTGTTGATAACTTAATTTGAGCTTATAAGTGTTATATTTGAATCATTTTTTAAGTGTTTCATGAATTTTTGGAAGCTCATGATGTTCCTAGGTGGTCAAGGTGAAATATGTGCTTTGAGAAGGCCTAATTACATTAGGTCTCTATTTGGCCTAATGGTGGTTTTGGACTTTAAGGGTAATGACCAACCTATTTGGTTGTTTTTTCACTTATTAAACTTGTTTTTTTAATCTATTCTAATGGTGATCCAAGTATGGTGAGGTTCTTTTCTGACCAATATGGGTTGGAGCAAGAGTCAAATATAAAGAGAAGGTCTAATAGGCCTAATTTTACTTGTTAGAATATTTAGGATATGAAAAAATGATATATACTTTTGGAAACTAGGTAAAGGGATTGAATATCATAATATAAGTGTAATAAATATGTCATGAATATTCAACTATGTTTTTATAGGTGATGAGCAAGGGCATATGACCTGATTTTGCCAAGAAAAGGGTTAGTTGAGCAAGAAGGCCTAATAGGATGTTTGTCAGAGATAAAAGAGTAAGAAGAGAAAAATAATGTCATAATATTAATTTGAGTGAGAAATATGTTTTAAAAGGTTATTATAGGTTTAAGGTACCTAAGTTAGTGCTAAGTTACCTAGGGGGTTGGAGCCTCCTTGCAAGTTGGAGCTTGCTAAAGGACTAATTGAGTTGGTGCTTGACTAATAAGGATTTATTGATCCTTATGGGGTTTGTGCCTCACTAAATTTTGATCCATTTCTTATATAATATATTACAAATGGTATTTTAGTATGTATTATCTACCAAGAGGGTTTCGCACATATTTCCTATGTTTCTATATTGTTTGATTTCATTTAATGCTTATTCATGCATTGATTAATATATGTATGTGAATGAATGCTTCATGGATGCTAAGTGAAATCTAAATAATTTTTTAAGGTAATTTATTCACCCCCAATATCATTGTATATACTTATAACATCTTATAAATGTAATTTTTTCTTGTTTCAATGGTACTTGGGAGATCTAGATCCACATTATTCTTAGAATCCTATTTGGATTTTTTGCGTTGGATCTAAGGCTTTACTATGTAGATATTATTATTGTATCAATTTTTGGATTATGGATTGTGGGATTTAGACTATCTGGTGGTATACATCCCTTATCCTTGGTTTTTTTATGTAGATCATGGGTTTTTTGGAATGTTGGTTCCATTTGGTCATTTTGGGCCATATTATTATTTTTTATTGGTTTGTGTTTGGGAATGTAGGTTCATTTCTATTTTTTATGGATCAAATTTAGTTTCTATTTATAATATAAAATTAATTATTTTATGTGTTTGAAATTACTTCTTAGGTCTTGGACCTTTCTATTTTTTTTAAGTGGAGCTTAAAGCCCATAAGATCTATCCTCAATGAGTTTCTTTCATGTTGTGACTTGTGCTACAAGATTGAGGGACCCTGAAAAAACTCTTGAGGTTATATTTAGATGGATATCTTTGGGAATTGTTATATTTATGGGAGCCTTAAAAACCTCTTTTTGTGATCTTATAATTTGGCTATTTTTAGTTATGATTTAGATGTTGTTACACTATATGGGCTTGTATGCCTTGCTAGATATGCTTTAGGTTTGTGAAACCTTTGAAAAACCAATTTAGGTTGTATTTTATTAGATAATTTTATCTTGATTAATGATATATATCATTTTAATATATTTTATTCTCCATTTTATTAAGTTGTGGGACTTGTCAACACCCTCATATCTAGTTCATAGCTCAAGACCAAAAGTATTTACCCTTAATAAAAATATAATGTTGTGAATGATATATAAAATTCATATAGGAATACCATAATAACTAAATAATATGAGTGTAGGAATTTAAATAGCCTTAATGAAAGCCTATAAACTTTATTGAAGATATTGATTCAATGTAACATGATTAGTATGCCTCTAGTAGTGGAATTTTATCATTTAGGACCATTATCTATGTTTTTTATACACATAAATTTAATTTTTTATTATAATAATAAGGGGTATTATTATAATAGGTTAATAAATTTTAAAAATAATATATAATATCTCATTAGGATAATAAAATTAAAGTATTTGAAATAGAATATAATTTGAACAAATCAATATATCTACAAACCAACATTTTAATATTTTTACCAACCCTCTTCTTCATCACAACAAATAATCAATTAATAAATGAAACATACATTTTATTGATAGATAAAATACATATAAAAACAAAAAATTATGGTTGATAATGGCTTTAAGATTGAAAATTTGTATTGAATAATATATGTGTAGTCTTCTAGATAATAATGACATTTTCTCATATTTTTAAATAATTATCAAGGGATGTGATGGTATATGTGCAAATAATATTTTCATTTTGTCTCTCCTATTATAGTGGGTATAAAGATAAATCAAATATTATTTCATGTGATACACTAATGAATATTACATTTTTTCCTTTACAAACCTTTGATAAATAAAATGAGAAAAACTTGTAATTTGTTTCCCTATTTAGAATTTGACATGAAGGTCAAGTAATTAAAATTAAAAGAAATATTGAATGAATAATAAATTACAAAAGAAGTTGTACATTAAAAAAAATGAAGTTAAAATATGTTTACTTAAGGAAATAAATCCTAAGACACAATCAAATAAGTCTATCCCAACAAGAATGTTATGACAAGAAAACCAAAAGAGAAAAAAAATATTCACTTATTCAAGAAAATATCAATGAGAAAGATCACCCGATAGATAATATTATATAATAAGATGATGAAGATGATAAATTATCAATCCTTGATTAATGGTGTCCTAACCACCATTTATTTTCTTATAATGACTCTAATAAACCATTTTTTGTGTGTGTGTGTTTGTGTTTGTGTTTTAATGTTTGTTATGAAAAAAATTAATTTTCATGAAATTATTGGTAAACATTAATTAATAATTTATTATGCTTGAAAATATTTTTTTTTCCTAAAATTATCATTGTTTTTATACTTTCTTCTTGAAATTTTATTCTTCTAATAAACATTATTATATTTTATTTCACTTTATTTGGTTATTATTCCCACCCATTGTTTAAAAGTCTAAATTATTTTTGAATCCCGATTTATTTTTATATTGATGTTGAATAATATGATTTTTATTTATTTTGTTTTTAATTTTTTTTTTAAGATTAAGGTAAAAGCAAGCTTTGAAGGGACCCCAAAACCCGTTAATAGAAATAAAAAAGATAAAGCATTTACATCCTCCAGGAAAAGAGTTACTGCATCCTACTGAAGAGCAGCATCAAAATCAAGTTTTACAGGGACCTGAAACCACAAACATAAACCAATAAAAGTGCCCAAGTTTTACAGAGACCTGGAAACTCAAAATAAGTTTAAGACTAAGAACCAAGAAACAGGATCAAAAACAAGAACCAGCTACAACATCCAACAATAAGGACCTGAATAGGAACAAAATCAACAAAGCAGACCCTAGTTTTCTATTGCAATTCCATGATCATCTTAACAACCTCCTTCCCAATCATAGCAGTATCCTGGATGGAGTTAGAAGCTAAAGTAGCAGCATCTTGCAAGGCTTTCTTCCTCAAACTCTGCCTAGTCCTCTTACTTGGAGCCTCTAAGGATATTATTTCTTCATTTGCTCTTTTTCCAAGGCTAGCTGCAGCAACACAGATGCTTGATGTTACCTGCTCCATCTTTGTTCTACATTCCTTGATGAGAATTCTAAGATTATGCTCATAATATTTAAGTTTATTTGGGATATCTCTCATTTTCTCCTCTAAATGGTTGATTTTGGTCCGATCAACATCCTGATTATGTTGCATTATTTCCACTTTCTTCTTCAGCCCCATTATTTCATTATAGATCCACGAATCAACTTGGAGAATAGAATCGGCTTTGAACTTGGCAGAATGTAGGTAGGAAAGCTTAGTGTCCCTCTATATAGAGTCATGAATGTCTTCTGCATTCTCATGTGGAGGGTAATCAACCTTTTCAATTTGTTCCTCCCTATCCATCAGTTCATCCTCTTTAGTCTTAATAGGGTCTTCATGCTGAATAGGGTCCTCCTTTTCTTGTTCCCCAATCTCCATAGCAAGAGTAGAAACCAAAACCATGTGATCCTCCTCTCTCATAGAAATTAGATCATCAATTAAAATATCTTTGTCTTTAATACCTCCCCCCAACACAGTTTGATTATCCTCATTATCAGAATTGCTTTATTCTATGTTTCCCTCAGTTGTATCCCCTTCATTCCCTTTCTCAAAATTTCCTTTAATTTTTGGATATCCATCCAAATTGGAACTGAACTCCCCAACATCTATCCCTTCCTTTTCCTCCAGGACATCCTTCTCAGAACTTTCAGTACTCTCTGACTCAAAATCCTCTTCTACAATTTTTTTTAAAACTAGAGGGTTTTGGTTTTGCCTTGTCTATCCCTTTAACTTTCTCATCCTTCTTACACTTTTTGGACTGAGAACCCTTATGTTTGTCAGTATAAGGAGTCAAAGCTATGGAATTATTTTTACAAAAACCCTCTATGATAAGTATCAGACCTGCATGTAAAATGGGGTGAGACTCCTTCCTATGGGCAAACAAGCTTTGAAGCAACGAAAAATGCAAATAGAAAGGGAAAGAAATTCTATCCTTGTGCTTGAAATGGTTGAGAAAAGTAAAATGAAATTTGTGAACTCTTTTATTCCTACCATCAAGGATAAAGTACTCACAGATACAACATAACACATCTCTCCAAATTCATTTTATCTATTCCAAATCAAAGAAGTCTCCATTCTTTTCCAGTTGCTTCTCCTCTACATGTGTCTTCAAAATTTTTTTGTAGGCCACATTGGAGATATTGGTCTATTTTGAGAACTTAATACCACCCATGGGAAGCCCCATGACCTTGGCAATGAAATCCTCAGTATGCTTCATATTGACTCCGTGGAGAGTAACTCTGTCATCAACCCAATTTTTAAAGAAGGTGGTAGTGATGTGGGGTTTAAATCCATGCAAATGCTCCAAATAAATGATGACCTTTCCTTTCTATAGAATCTTCCATACGTCCTATCTAGCCTTCCAGTCATCACATTTTTTGGGCTCTTGCTTCCGCAGTTCACCCTTCATATTGCAAAGCAAACAAAAATCTAGAAGCACCCAAACACAGAAGGTAGAAGGGTTAAAATGGAACCAGTTATTTGTTACTTGAATTAGAATTCACCTATATGATGACACATGCAGTGACCACATTACATTCTCCTGATTGTACCTCCTCAGGGAAGGTAATCTGTCCTCCGTAAGGCCACTACACTAAATCATTAAATTGCTAATCCAAGCAAATCTTTCCCACTTTAGATTGAATGGCATCATAATTAATAAGTGCTTTGAGATCAACATTCTTATTTAATTCATCAATCCACCTCACCTTATTCCCCATTTGAACAACGTGATTAGCTATCTAGTCAGCAACCCCATTAGCCTCTCGATATGTATGGGATATGGCCACTTTTTTAAATTTTTGAATTAAGGCTTTGATTTCCATAACCATAGCCTCAATAGACCATGAAATTGAATTTTTATTATTTATGATGTTAATAATTTTCAAAGAATCACCTTCTAACCATAATTTGGAATACCCCAACTCAATAGCTAATTTAATGGTGTAGAGGGCTGGAGTAGCTTCAGCAATATGGCTATTTGAATTACCAATTGGGACAGAAATAACATCAATTACATTTCCCACATGATCTCTCAATACCCCTCCACATCCCACTCTTCTTGGATTTCCCTTAGTTGTTCCATCAAAGTTCCCTTTGATCCATCCATTAGGAGGAACATACCATTTTATGATCGATCTTGGATTATCAAATTTCAAATTAGGCCTTTTAGATCGTAAAGGGTTATCAAATTGGAAGGTTTGATCAGAATCCCTCTATGATTTAAAATTCTCCTTGATGGCTCTAATGATATTCTGACCAAGCACCCATCCTGGAAGTTCTTTAAGTTACTTTTCACCTAATTTCATTATTTTATTATGATTCACTAGTGTTGACATTTTTAACATTACATTGCACCATATCTTCTTTTCAAGTTGTCATGCTACTATTTGATGTTTATTTTCCAATATTATTTAATTTTTTTTTAGGTTTTACTCTAATTTATAGTTTAATTAGGATTAATTTTATAGTGTTTTTTAAAATTATACAAGCCCATTGTTTATTTATTTATTCCACCCTAGGAGTCCATAATAACTTAAAATTCATAAAGGCACAATTTTAGAAACATGTAAGTAATACAATGAAATATAGATACTAAAATATGATTTATATATTACCTTAGTCTTTTAAACTTGGAAAATACATATCATGGTTGTACCTTTCAAGTCTAGACATATCCACTATTAAAATGGTCATGCTCATTCCCTTTGTTCCTAATTTATTAAATATTACTATGATCATTGTTAAATTTATTACCATGACTTATATACTATGAAAAAATATATAAACTTAATCATTATCCTTCACTACTATTTTTGTATCTATACCTATATTTTGTTTCCCTAGACACTTTCATCCTAGTTAGACATTTACATCGATGCAAGGGTCCATCTTCCTTTAAAAGTGTCCACTGCCAAAAATTCATCAAATTTGAAAAATAAACATTTCCTAAAGGTAAACCTAAGTGATTTAATGTGAGATATTTATAAAATAATTGGTATATATACAAGATCAACCCTCATTCATTCTTCACCTAAAAATCACATACAACTCACAAGGCAATGTACCAAGAATAACTCAATCAAAAATTTAAGTGGGAAAACCTACCATATTCATCCCTAATTTTATATCAATCATAGGAGTAGTATTTTTATAGGTCTAAAACATTCAAGGAGTTGCACACGAGACATATTTTTTAAGTTACAATCTAGGTTATTAACTATCTTTACTTATCACACATTGCATCCTTGTGCACACATAAGCCAACACATATGGGAGAACTACATAGGTTTAAGGCCTTTTTCATATTATTTTATATTTAGGAAAAATTCATTGGTAGAATGGTATTTGGAGAAAGTTAACAATGTGAGCCTACTAACCAATTTTCTCCATAGTCACTCCAAATGTGAAGATCTATGGTTTGATCATTTGGGAAATAAAAACAACCTACGCACATGATATAAACACATCAAAATAAAGGAAAAAAAATAATATTCATTTTTCACATATTGATCTAGTTAGTATTTCGTATAAGAAACATATGGTAGGGTTAGACACCTACATCAATACAACCATCTAGATCTGATGGAAGCATTTAAGGCCACAAAAAAACATATTTATAGAATCTACCAAATGTTCTAAGATCATATTCCTATCCATTTCCATCTTACTCTAGATCAAACATACATGCAAAAAGTAAACCAACTAAGTATCATTTATTTGAATTAATTATAATATCTATTAATAGTGTTACTCTACTATTTTTAGCAATCTTAGTTGTATAAATTCATAATACTATTTATCTGAGTTTTCTATTAATTATCATGCTTATTATGTTAGTTCACCACATTTGTGTAAAATCTGATATAATTTCCTCTTAACATTATATAACTTATAATATCTAAAATTTAGGTTAAAACATTTGGTGAACTAACCATTAGTATCCAAACCCTAGTGGAGTTAGGGTTCCCTTCATTTCCCTTGATTTCTGATTTAAAAATTGAATATATTTTAAAATCTATATTTCTATTTATTTTTAAGTAATTAATCATGGATGCATACATAATTTATTTCCTTTTATAATATTTCATACTCACTCTTGTTTATGATACTTCATACATGACTAAATATAACAAGAAACTAATAAAGGATAAGAATCATTCTTGTCTCTATAACTCCTACATTACTATAGAATTGGCATCCAAATATAAAAATGCATGTTCCCAACCTTGGTTTCTACCTATATCCTATTCTGGTGACATCTAACATCCTACATCCATTATTCTCCCATAATTTATATTGTATTTCATGGTTCATGTTGTCACTAATTTAAAGGGTAAGGGTGCCCAACATATCCCACAGAATATTATTATTAAATAGCTCCTTCATAATCCTAAATTATTTATCAATTCAAAATGATATGATATTATTGACCAATTAAGCAACACACATGCTAATATTTCACTCCTAGAAATTTTAAAGCAATATATTATCTGTAAGTATATTTCATATAAAGCATTCCATGAAACACAATTACCATGTGATATTTAACTAAACTATTATATAAATGTTATGTATGATGTCAAAAATAATTAAAATAATATTACCTTTGACCCAAAAAATTACCATCAAAATACATTATTCACCACGATTTGCCTTTGTTCATATAAGTGAGTATGCATAACAAGGGAATAAAAAGGGTGTTAGTTGGTAATGGTTTAGGCATAAATAGTTTTGGAAAATGTTTCTTAACCACCATAGGTATTTATACCAATATTATTATAAAATTAAAATATGCATATCAAAGCATTTGATAATTCATGTATCCTACTAGTTGGCCAACATTAAATATGACATTAGGGAAAAAATAGTTAGAAATACAATCTAAGTAATGTCTCAGTAATTTCATTATAGATTAATTCTAGTTAAAATATGGATATATACCATGGAATACATCGCATTTACATTACATTTATTTCATAAATTTATACATGATGGGTTCTTATTCACAATTCCTGATGATGATGATGATGATGATGATGATGATGATGATGATGATGATCTTGATGATGATGAACCCTTAATTTTTTTTAAAATGATATATTTTGACACCGAAGGGATACCTAGAGTGGTATAACCTAAAAAATGTATTCCAATTAAAAATATATAAACCTATGAAATGGGTGATTCAAGTGCAATGACTCATTTACCTTAAGAAATAAATACTAAACTAATAATTGAGGTGTACAAGGATGCAAATCAAGTGAAAGAACCATTACCAAAAGAACCAATGATATTAAAATCATTAAAAAGTCAAACATTTGAGCTTACTTTATTATCCAATGCTAAAAAACTAGGTGATAAATGTTTCTATTTCTATGATAGTGATGATTAAGTTCCCCATGATATGACTAATGAATAATTGTAAAAACATAATTTTTATCCAATTGAGAATCCTTCACATAACCTATTCACTCCTACAAGTCTTGGTACATAAAAGTTGAATTCATCACCAGAGGATAAAAACCACATTTGTATAAGGGCAAGGAAAAATAAGAGATGAACATGTGAAATATTTATATTCCAACCTTAAAAGGGACCAACAAAAATACACCATGTGAATATTGTGGAGTCCTCTCAAAAATATCCATAATAGATTATCAAGATGTAAAAAAACTAGGATGTTTGATATTTAATTTTTCATGTGGTACTATAAAACTATATGATATATTTACCTCCTAATAGAGATAGATTAGCTAGAAAAATCAATCCTAAAAATAGATCACTAAATTGTCTTTATTATCAAATCATTAACCATAATACAAATCAATGTGCGGTATTGAGAAACCATATTAATAAATGAAAAGGTGAGGAGCATATATAAGTTGCACCTAAGAACTGAAAATGATCAAATACTTCTAATATTTTCACATAAAATTAGTCTTCAAAGTGACAAAGGAAATAAAATCAAATAATTACTAAAAACATAATTAATTTCTCTTTCTCACATTTTCAAATCATTACAAATAATTAGAATATTTTTTCATTGTGTCATACTTACCTACATTGAGGAATACTATTTATGAATTATAATATATTCTATTTTCCCAAGATCTCTTAGATATCTTTACTTAACCATTATGATTTAACTATTTTGAGAATATTGGTCTATTATTCTTAATTTAGTTAAAGGGTCTAAGTAGTAAAATTAGTAAATAAATATGTAATAATTAATTTACCAATTTGTGTAAATTATATTTCAATTTTTACCTTTATAAAAATAGTAATAAGAGGGAGAAAATAAGACTTAGTTGGAAACTGACTGATATAACTAAGACAAGGTCTAAGATTAACTGTGCAAAATTGGGACACTATTACAAGCTAAGATCTAACCTTCATTTTATGATTGGATAGGAGAATTGAAAGTGGAGAGGAGTGGCACTAGCTCTATATTCTACCTATGTCACTTATGTCTGAAGGATTTCATTTTTTTAGTTTTTGTTTTCTAGGTCTATGTGACCCTATCCACAAAGTTTTGGTAGCTGAAAGTCTATACAACTCCATGTAGAATATATTTTCTCTTCCAACCCTATACTCCATTATGATTTTACCAATTTTAAGAAATAAGGGGGTTAGTGTGTGTAAGATTCATTTAAATTGTAACCACACCTCTTTTGTGGGCACACTGCTTACATACAAATACTCCAAAGAAGGATCAATCCATATGTAGTTTTCCAGTTGATGTGCTTTGTGAAATAGAGTGTATTAGTATGAAAAATGCTAAAATAGATGTGCATAAGGTGGCTAAGGACTAGTGTAAGGATTTAGACAAGTTTAAAAGTGTATTGGTTGGCTATATGCAAATAATAGTAAGATTTATTGAGTAGTCATTCTTGTATTCTTTCTTTCTTAATGTTATTTTTCTAACCATTTCCAAATGATCTTTAAATGGGATAATATAGGGATATATTGGTCATGGGTTAAATTTTATCATGTTAGGCCAAAAGGGATAAGGATGGGGAGCCAAAAGGAATTGACTATTAGGGCCAAAAATGCACTCGGATATGAGTGTTGAAACTAAATAAGAGTGGCACCGATGCTATATTCTAAGTGTGATGCTATTGTCTTGAGATGATGGGGCCTAAGTAGATGGATTAGTCATGAAAAATTTTTATAGCTTAGTTGGGATAATGTTTGGGAGGCTACAGATGATTTGGAATCATTAAAAATATGCCTATGAGGGTCATAAGAGTAAGCAAGAGGGACCTATGGGTTGGGTGTCACAAGCTGCACTCAATTTACCAATTTTTACATTTTATATGACTACATTTTATGCCCTTATTATAGTGATGCAAAAAAAAAAAATACTATGACAAAGGAAAAATATAAAGTGTACCTAAACTTACCTTCAAGGGTAAAGCTCATGAAGATAGGTGATGTTGGGTGTGCATTGAGAGAGCATGCTAAGAACTGTGAATCTGTAAGAGAGAACAAAGAGTACATCATTTTTTACTAGATACACTATATATAAAATCATAACATACAGATTTGGGTAAGAGAGAGAGTAATAAAAATGAATTAATACACCTCACTGGTTGTGCAAACCAATACAAAACCTACTATGATTCTAGATGATGTTGAGTAATGTTAGATGATGTTATACCAAGAGTAATATCATAAACAAAGTTGAGTGCTCAATTCTCTAAAATTGACTTAAGAATGAAAAAGATATCCCTTTGGCTCCACATTTTCCCACTAAGTGAAGCTATGTGATCATGCAAGTCTTAATTTATGTTTGGACTGTGTGTCGAATCCCTCTAAATAGGTAGCTCAAGAATACAAAGGCTAACTAAACCTTTGGCTTCATATTACCCCATGAATTGAAACTATAAATTTATATTGGTATGAAATGTGTGTCATATGAGATGGATCCTAAAGCCCATAAATATACCATGATTTGTCAATGTTGGTGTGGATAGTCGAATGTATGCTGGAAACTAGGCCACTCTTGGCCATTATGAAAGATGGAGATTAGGCTTGTAAGAAAGCCATTCCTAAACTAGTACACTAGGATTATATGAAATCCACTCCAAAATGATGATAACCACCTATAGATGGAATAAGCCTTGTAACTACTGAGAATGCCTAGGTTATGTTAAACTCAAAAATAAAAGAAAATAATTGTGTCATGCACATTATCCGTAATCACTAGTGTCTAAAGCATGGATTCTGATCTAGAAGTTATACCAACTGTTGTATCTAAAATTATAAGTGAGAGCCATCATGCCATGAATAATTTCCCTATATCTATATTCTTTGAGAAAAAGTGTACTAAAAACTACTAATTTTGAACTGGTTTGAATGTGTAAAAATATAGTTAAACTTACTTTGATGCTTGCTTTTGGAACGTCTAGTTTTTCTATTATTTGGATAAGAGCACTAAAAATGGAAAATAGTGGCATTGATCCTATTTCCCAATCTTGATTTTATTCTCTTAGGCTAAATCTAGTATGTATTTTGACATTTTCACTATCTACCTAGTGTATTATGATTGGTTTGATGTCTATTTGTTTTGGGTTTTCTAAATGCTACTTTTTTGACTGTTAGGAGCTCTGATCATTGTGATAAAATCGCTATTTATTTCCCCCTCTTCTGAGGGTAGCAATGAAGAACTTATAATGACTAACCTTAGAAGAAAGAGCCCTACAAGTGTATTATGATATAAAGATACATGATATAACAATGATAATCGACAAAATATCTCTCTATATAGCAATGTTTGAAATGGAGATTGTTGGATCAACATGGGTATGCCTAGATAGATATAACAATGTAATATCATGTGTAATGTACTAAAATAGAACTAGAAGTTTGGTTAGTTGTTATTTATTAGTTGTCATGGAAATATGGATCCTTATGTCCATCATGGCATTCAAAAAATTAAGACAGTGCATGATGTAGATCATGGCATTGTAAACAATAAAAAACTAATCAAGTAACAAGCACAAAGGGTAAGGAGAAAGAAGTTTACAATGGTGGCCAAGGGGCTAAACAAACAAGGGACATGGGCACATGTCACTCAAACTATAAATCAAGCATATAAGGCATGTTCAAATTCTACATACACATATAATTGAAATAATAAAGTTTGGCATGAAAGCCATAATCACATAGTAGAGTACAAATAAAGGACATTAGAAATTTCCCTAAGGAACACACATGAATAGAAGGAAAGGAAATTGTTAAATGTCCTAAGGTACATACAAGAGATAAAGCAAGAACTAAGAAAATGCAATCATATCTAGCTAAAATAAGAAAGAAAAAAAGACATGCAAATATTGGAAATACAATCACATCTAACTAATCAGAGCAAGAGGTAAAAGTATGCAAGAGATGTTAGTACAAAACTAGGTATATGCTAAGAAATACACAAGTGTTATATAATAGTGAGATGTCGATATAGTAATCTATGTAAGCTAGTAAATAATGTATATCAACATGATAGCTATAGTGTGCATTTTATGAATAACATAACCTAGATGGTGTAGTCATGTATAAGATGACCCTAGTGGATATGTATATCGATGTGTGTCTCTAATGTATACATAAGATTCCCCCTCAATGGGTAGAGTGAAACAATCAAGGATCTAGATATCACTGCACACACTCAAATAATATCAAGTGAAGCATGTTAATGTAGATAAATCAACAAATAATAGAATAAAACAACAAATGTAAGTCTAGAATTGTAGTAGAAATTTAAATCATGGGTGATGCAGATAATATAAATATTTTTGTTTTTTCATATATTTGAATGTTTTTGGAATTTTGAAATGTTTTATTATTTTTGAATTTTTTAGTTTTTGAGATATGTACAATCAATCACAAGAATATTATTTATAATAAATTGAAAAGGAACTATGTATAATCAAGCATGAGGGGAATATGTACAAGTAAGGTTGAGAAGTGACGATATTAACCAATGAGTCTCATGAGAGACTACTTATCATGGTGTCCTATATCAAGGAGAGGGATTATGTGTGATCATGAAGCATGATGTAAATGTTGAGACTGTGGCTCTAAAATCTATATATGTTGTAAATTCTTTGAAATAGCTAAAGTAAAAATTGAGTGTGGGGTCAGCCTATAAATCTAAGAATTGGATGCAATTGTAGGGCTCTTAGGGACCCACATGGTAATAAGAGAAGCTCTTTGAACATGTGTTCTATGAGTAGATGTATGAGATCTCCATGACACTACCCTAGGTGTGAATACTATAGTTAGAAGCTATCTAGAATCATAAAGCTATGGAGGTGTATGAACTGTCTATGTTTGCGATGGATGCCTCAACTATGTCTAAATTGAAACTGGTGTAGGAATTATAATTGGGGGCAAAACTAGAACTAGTGACTATGAAATAGTAGATGGATTTAATGTTGGAAATGGTAACTCATATGGAACTCTACCCACTATAATAACTGAATTAGTATGAATAAATTTCATGCATCTATGAATTATAAAAGGTACTACTCAAAGTTTCTAAATCTAAGGTCAACTAAGTAGCATATCAAAAACTCTTGCACTAGGAACTATAGTGAATGGTGTGGTCACATGTGTTAGACCAACTTGTAGAGGAAGTATAACCTCACTTAATGAACTATATATGTGTCCACTAAATTCATTGATAATTGTGTTTATTAGGGTAATATCCTACTTTAAATATCTCAAATGATGTAATAATGTCATAGTGCACATGTTCACACTAGATCCATTATCTATGATAACAATAAGAATAAGATTATTATGAATCTAAGATTCAATAAAGAGTGCATGATAATCTGAATAATCCTCGATGATCTCCTAATCTAAAAAAGATATGGAAGGCCTACATTGAAATTTGGAATTATATACACGAATCATGTTGATCAAAGGATGTAACTCAACTAAATGTACCTTGTATGTATATGGTGGTAGATGTGCATGATATGGATGGTGAACCCCTGATATGTCCCTTGTATCTTATTTAACATGTTGTGGAAAAGGATCTAAAATTATTTTTAAATATTTATCTTATGTTTACTTTGCCTGAGGAGGCCCAACTAAAGTGCCATGATCAATATGATTTCCATCTATCAAATATTGTATCGTGTGTCTCAAACTAATGCATTTATTTTTTGTATGGCATGGTGCCCTATGAATCTTGGAAAATACATGTTGATCATATTCCTGTGGAAGAGACTTTATTGGGTCAACTTCCTAAATAGGAGGGAGATATATGATATGACATTCTATTAGTTATTATAAAACTCTGGTTGGAGAAATTGGTAGATTGGTAAAGGTTCATGAAGGAGATGATGATAAAATCACACACTAAGGGGGCTCAGAAGTCACATTAATTATTGGTTGATTTTGACTCTTACTATCATTAACCTTAAATTTTTATGGGACTTTGTTGTTACTCTTGCTTGTTGTTTCTAAGATAATTGTGTAATAGAGTTTACCCATTTAAATTAGTTTAACTTCCTTTTCCTTTAGTGTATGACATAATTCAATGAAGGAAAAAAATATTTTAAACATAATTGATTCATGAAAAGATGGTAAAAGACTCTATTTGAAGAGATATTGTAACTCTTGAGCTACCATGGGGCTCGTCATCTTAGCTAGAATAGTCCTATATCGAAGAACATAATATGTGAGATGAACATTTGACCTTTGTTTCCATTGTGAAGCTTGGGTATATGAAACTTTATCACCAATGTTAATCCTAAAATGAGCTAAGAACATGTTAGCTAAAGGATTGAATGCAATGACTAATTTATTTGATAGGCTATAGAACCATCATAAAGTATAATCCTTTAGTCTTTATGGAAATAGATTGGTAAGTAGCCAGTTATTTGGTACATAGTCCAATCATGATATGTGAAAATCTCTCAAATATGTCTTCGAATCACCCTTACCATCGTATAGAGTGAGTTTGGATTTAACAAAACCATGTGGAAAGGGTGTAGAAGTAATTTGATGTGTCAATGGTGTATGTAGTAGACAAAAGAATACAAAACCTATGTAGGTCTAGAGGCACCTTGCTTAATTATAACACCTTAGAGTGAAGAGATCTTATCTCTTGTACATAGGCTACCAAATTAGGATACAAATATGTACTAGTTAAAGCTGGTGGCATAGAGGTAGGTTGGGCTACTATAAGGGGTTGTTGAGACATAGTTTCCCCTATAATGTCATTTGTAATTGGTTGCTCTGTGGTTGGTGAAGATTGACCATTGTTCACTCTTTGTTGTTATTCTTGTATTAATTTAAGAATGTCATCTTACATGTTAGGTTGTTTATTTAAGAGTTCTTATAGTTCCCATTTATCAATTTCATCAAAACTAGTATATTAGGCCATTGTTAAAGTAGAAAAACAATTTGGCATTTAATTGAATTTTTTTCAATAATTTGTAATAGACAAAGTGCTAGAGAATGAAAGTGTTGAATATAGGAAATGTAAAGCCCTACAAAATAGTTAACTAAAAATTGCATAAAAAGGATACAAAACTCATGAAGATGTAAGGTGATACCTTAAGGAGCAATGGGACCTAGTATATTCAACTTAGGGTTTGTAAGATGATTTATTTGAAATTTACTATGAAATTTTGAAATTTAAACTAAATTTCTAAGTTAAATATGAGAGTAAAAAATTATAAATTTAATTCAAAAATTATGATTTAATAGGACCTAGTAGATGCAAATAGGGTTTTAAAAAATAAATGTTTTTGAAAATTACTATTGAATTTTGAATTGAATTTATGTTTTAAATATGCTAGTAAAAAATTAGAAATTATTGGGAAAATACTGGGACCTAGTATGGGCAACTAGGGTTTGAAATAAAATTATTGTAAAATTACTAAAAAAATTTAAAATTTAATGCTAATTTATAATTTTATTATACAGGTAAAAATTAGAAAAATATAGGAAAAATTAGTAGGAAAATTTACCCTACAGTTTCTATGGTTTTTATGCACAAATAAAGTAAGTCAGGTTCACTAAATGATTTAACTTTTTTTGGGAATATTGATGTATTATTCTTAATTTAGTTAAAAGGTATGAGTAGTAAAATTAATAAATAAGTATGAAATAATTAAGATACTAATTTGTTTAAATTAGATTGCAATTTTAATCTTTCTAAAAATAGTAATAAGAGGGAGAAAACAAGACTTAGCTAGAAACTAACTGATACAACTGAGACATGGTCTAAGATTAACTATGAAAAACTAGGACCTTATCATAAACTAAGATCTAACCTTGATTTTATGATTGGATAGTAGCACCAAAAGTGGACAAGAGTGGTACAAGTACTGTAGTCCACCTTTACCACTATTACCCTAAGGATCTAAGCTTTTTGGGTTTTGTTGGTCTAGTATTTGTGACCCCATCCATGAATTTTTAGCATTTATAAGTATATATCTCCCCATAGAGTATATTTTCTCTTCAAACCCAATATTCCATTGTGATTTCACCAATTTTTAGAAATAGGGGTGGTTAGTGTGTGTAAGATTCATTGAATGTGTATCCACACCCCTTGTATGGGCATGATGCCTAGATATCAATACTCTGAAAAGGAATCAAGCCATATGTAGTTCTTATAATTGATGTGCTTTGTGAAATAGAGTGTATGAATATGAAAAATTCAAAACTATTTTTGCTTGAGGTGGCTAGGTAAATGTGTAAATATTTGGATAAGTTTATAAGTGTATTGGTTGGATGTATGTAGAAATTAAGGAAGATTACCTAATTAGTCTTGCTTGTATTGTTGTTTGCTTAGTGATTTTTGTCTAACTCCTTCCAAATGATATTTGAATGAGATATTATAGCGGTATATTATTTATGGGTTGAATGTTCTTACATTAGGCTGACAGGGATAAAGACGGGGAACTAAAATGAATTGACCATTGGGGCAAAAAATGAACTTGGATAGGAGCATCAAAAGTAGACAAGAATGGCACCAACACTATATTCCAAGTGTGTTGATATTGTCCTAAGATAATATGGGTTTGGGGCATGGATTAGTCATGGAAAAAGGGGTCTGGCTCAGCTTGGATCAAGTCTAGGAGGCTACGAGTGATTGGGAATCAATGAAAAGATGATTATGAGGGTCATGAGATCAAGAAAGAGGAGCCTATGGGTTGTATATCACAAGCCACACTCAAGTTACCCATTTTTGTAGTTTATATGACTACACATTGCATATAGACCTAAACTAAAAAATACCATAATATAAGGATTGAATACCAAACCAAATCTCACCTTTTTCCTTAGATAATATTGGGTAACCAAAATGAAAACAATAATTGATACCATCCATACGTGTATTCCATATTAATTAAAAAATACATTAATCTAAATATTTCTTGATGGAACCATTGATAAACCTATAACAATGACATATGACATTCCTTTACTACATGATAATGAATCACTATAAATTATGTGATATAAACATTGATGGCAAAAATATGATCATGGAAAACCATCAAATAGTCTTTTATATTATGAGTGAGAGGAATAATATCCTTTCATTCCAATTATTCTTCTTAACTATAAAAAATGTACATAATCAAACATAATATTTTATGTCAATAAAATATTTTAAAATATACTAAAAATAAAACATACCAAAAAAAATAAAAGCTTTAAATGAAGAAAAAATATAACAATTTTTTTTAACATGTTCCTATTTGTACTATTTATTATACACATTTTATTTTCTCCATGTTAATAAATAGAATATCATTCCTTCCCCTTTATACATATACGCTCCACACTTTATTTTATAGTGATACAAGCATACCCAAATACTTGATATATGCACATACAAATGTTGGGCCTTCATTACAATCACATCTTAAGTACGTTGGTAGCATTGAATTATTTGATCATGACGCACCTAGGTTATATTATCATATTATCACTTTCCACATGCATGTCTATATTCATGTGTATAGATTTCATAGTGTACTTAATATGTGATGTACTTAAAAATCTTCAAAAACATATTTTTGGGAACAAGTATACTATGTTAATTTTGGTTTCCTATTTTCCATGCTTTCATTTATGCACTTCCTTTGTTGTCTTAATTTATTTCTATTTTCTTTCATGTTTGATAATTTGAATATGTTCCATTGATTATGACCCTCATTCCTCTGTTTTCCTATTTTTATATTAGAATATGTCATTACTTTTTGTATGGAAATTTAAATATGTCATTCTATGTTTTGTGTACATTTGAATAAGTCATATCCCTTCAAGTGTGTGTCATTTGAGCATGCCCCTTGTATGATGTTTATTTGGTTTATTTTGATTTTGTTTTAATTCTAAGTGATCTTGTGTTTGTGATTGATTGCTTACTAATATTGTAATGTTACTCTATATATGTATCCATGATCTATACCATTATATTATGACTTGATGTGATAAAATTATGTGAGCTAAATTGATATATCGACCTAGACATGTTACCCTTAAATTGTACTATTGTAAAACTAGAATGGACCCATTGGTGGATTGGTGTCAAGACTAATATTTCTAATTGAAATAATGGAAACACTCTTTAGGTTTTGGGTGACCTTATGTGTGGTGTGAATATATAATTATGGTTGGTTCCCCTAATGGATCACCTAAAATAAACTATTCTACTATTTTAATGAGGAAAAGGGAGAGAGAGAAACATAAACTAAACCTAGGACCTAGGACATAAAATGAGGTAATGCACCAAAATGTTTATCTCTTATAATGATTAAATATCTCATAATATAACCTATAATACTCACTTATGTGCACAATCTCCAAGTTCAATATCTCTTACACTAGTGTTTCATATAAAGATTACCAACCTTGTGTGATTTAGGAGGGAAGGAGACCTAACCGCAACTAATACACACATAGAAACTATTTAACACAATGTATGACCTACAAAAGAGTGGATTCATACATAAAGGTGAGGTGAGTTGGATAATAGTCAAATGAGAAAAACATCACTACATTGAATATCAAAAACTCATGGGGGTTTCACATGGAATGCAAGAATTCTTAAAAGGAGGGAAACACAATTTTATTGATTTTAAGGCATTTGAACTAGTATAACAAAACTCAAAAGAGAAACATATTTCTACAACTAGGTAGAGAGATCCTTCGATACAAAAATTCCATCCCATTATATATAAAATGAGAAGAGAGAGATGGTAAGAGAATGATAGAATCTCATAAATATTATATTACATCTCAATTTTAGTTTCAAGTCTAAAAATGGGTAAAATAAATTAGTTCATTAGTCGTCCTCTACACAATATGGATGTTGCATTGATGGCCTTTAATGTTGGTGTCATGGATTAGAAAGCCTATTTATGGTCAACCACCTCCCCATTTATAGTTACATCGGCATCCATGTGGTATTAATAAGACCATGTTCTCAGATTTTGCAAGCAGTAGGCATGCTTATTCTTATGTGGACAATTATTACTACATTTAGTCTTCCTTCTTTTATATTTTAGCATACTATGCCATAATTGGTTTATATTTCCCATTTAAAGCATATTACATATATTGGGAAGGCATGTATGAGGCCTATATTTCTCCACTACCATCCTTTCTACCCATGACAATTCCCAAACCTATGTTTTTGCTTATATACTCTCATGCTTGACCTCCTAGTTAAGTTTGTCAATTTTCTTGTATTCTCCTACACTAAAGAGTCTCTTGTAATCGTAAAAGGAACTTGAATATTTTATAACTATAAATTTAATTCTAAGATTAAAATATCATTGTTATCCTTAGGCAACTCTGCTAATCCATTGACTAGTTTATTTATTCACTCATGTACAAGACACTTTATTAAACATGTAGTGAGCCTCACATCTCCTTACAAGTATGTGACCTTGTTAAATATTGGATACTCTTTTGAAACATGTCACTTTAAGAACCTATAGTCCTACATTTGTGCCTAATCCTCTTATGAAACCTATAACTAGGTCATTTAGATTAAGTAAAGATCTTCACCTAAATGAAACACTAAACAATCCATCATGAATATTCACCTCGAGATGGAAGATATATGTATATATATTCAAGGTTGAAAACCTCATTAAAAAAATTGTCTTGATGAACACATATGCCCCCTATCCTCTATAATGAGATCCAATGTTGGGATGGATTTTAAATTTTCCATATTACACATTTTTAGGCCTATCACTAGCTTGATTGATTGCCTAAGAGGCAATCACCCCCTTATCTGCGTGTAGGTGATGTTGATGGGTACAAAAATATTACCTTGGGTTTACATTTTAAGGCAAAAATTTTAAATGGCATGTAAAATATTTTTTTATGATCTTGAGATTGATAATCTATGCCTTAAGATAGAGGAGCTCAAGGTCAATCTCAAATTTAAGTTCAAGCTTGAGGAGCTTGAAGTCGAGTTTAGTGCACCTGAGGTTGAGGTCAAGATTGAGTTCATATTGGATAGGTAATTTAATCTCAACTGAACATTATAAGTTCATTAAATTCTTCTTATCTTGAACCTTATGAAATTATTTATTCATGCTCCACTCATCTCATACAACCCATCACCTTGCGCACATCACCAGCTTGACAATGTGCTCTCACACAGTCAAAAAATCTAATGCAAGACTATGTAGTTTTGTAGCTTACCAACTTGTAAACCTTTATTTTCTTGCTGACCTAGTCCATGTGGGACTAATCTTCCAATGTGCATGCCAACAGTATTTTTGAGTTCTAGATCTAGGTTGAGATTTGAATCTAGATTGATCTTTGATTCAATATTAAACGTTGACTGATGATCTGGAGCTCAAATCTTAAGTTCCCTCTATGATACTTGAATCAAACCTTATGTAATGTATTCCTCTATCTACATGCATAAAAAAATTAGCTTCCATGATAGGCTCACTAAGCTTGAGTTCATGAAAAATAGTTCATACAAAACTAGGATATCAAATAGACCCTTGGTATATAAATTCCCTCTTACTATATACATAGTACATGTGGGACTTATCCTTTGTTTCATCTAGTTCATTGATGAATTTATCATTTCCAACTAGGGTTGAGGTCAAGATCAAGGTCAAACTCAATCACATGCATTGTAAAATAAGGGAGTTTTATTCCCACGTTGGTGGTGATGTAAACATTGATCTAGTTGATATACACAAGCACCCCCATTAATGTTGGTTCATAAGACTAAGCTATGCTCGATGCTTTACATTTGCACTTATCCTCATGTTCAATATTTTGCCTCATTAGTTACTTGGTGCATGGGATCAATCACTATAATGAATCTAAGGTTTGGCATTTGAAATGTATCTTGGGTTTTTCCATGATGATGCAAATCAGGCTTATCCATGATAATGTAGCTCAGGTTTGTACTTGATGAGCTCAACAAAATATTATAGCACTAGGATAATTATCCCACATGCATCCTATTGGTAATTATTAAAGGGTCCAAATAAAATAATGCTCAGTATGAATTTTTAAGAAATGTGATAGGGAACCCCTCCTCAAGAAAAAGGCCCAACCATAGAAACATTGAACATTCATATAAATACCCCTATCAAATTTGAGATATAAGGGAAGAGAAATAATAATCATTCATAGGTAGATAAGGAGAAGCCCAAGCCCAAACCCAAACCCAAACTTTTATCACTCAATGTGAATTTTTTTTTGGTGAATTAGGGAATTTAGAAACCTTTATTTTCATTATTTTTTTCTCAAAATTGATTGAAGGCCCATTTTAAATGACCATTTTGAAGACTTAAAGCTCTACAACATGCTCTCATAGAGCTCATAACACCATATGTGTGTCTTAGGTAAATTATTATCAATATATAATGTCTCATGAATGATTTTTAACATAGACTCAATCTTGAGGGTCATTATTCTATTTTCATCAATGAGTTCATTCTCAATCTTATGGCTAAACCATACTTCATCCATGAACCTTGACAAGTAGTTATTTGCTTGTATTTGCTTTTTGGAATATTTGTATACTTAAACATATAAGATAATTTCATTTTTGGATTAATATTAGATATTTACATGATTGAGACTATACATATATCATAAGGAGGTCTATCTCAGGTTTAAGGTAGGAGTATAGCTCTAAGAGGAAGTTGGAGTCTATCTCAATCTCGAAGAGCTCAAAGTCAAGCTCAAACACCATTAATGATTTCAAAATATCTCTTCCCTATCATTTTATATTATATCCTCATGTTTCTAACTAATTAAACCAATAAAAACATCATTATAAGGTTATTTTTAACCCTTTCCACTTTTATTTTAACCCTTTCTCTACCATGCAACATTACAACCAAGATGACATGTGAGTCTTTGTGCTTGCTCAAGTCTTAAAAATACATTTTTGGCTTCATATGTGAACCATAAATATTGGTTTATCCTCTTAGGGCATGTAATAATTAATATAAGGCTTAGATATGATTTTTCACATCTTATATGTGTTTTAATATTACCTAAAAGATTTACAAATCTCACTTTTACACCTGCAACCTGCAAGACACTCCTCCCTAAGTCTCTTAATGTTACTAAGAGAGGGTTTAAAACCTCTTAGAGTCACATTAATTATAAAAAAACCTATGGATCCCTATAATATTCAACTTTCCTCATTTACCATTCTTAAATCCTAAAAATTATGGAATAAAGTCATTTTTAGACTTGGTGATGGCCTTTTGCATGTTTGGGAAGTATAAATGAGCCCACGTGGAAACTTTGGTAAGAATGGAGCTTGGATGACCCAATATTTTGCCACTATTAGTGATTTTAGGGGTTCCCATAAATTACAACATCTCCCTTAGAGGCACTAAATTTTTCAATATTTACCCTATGCATTGTAGGATCATTTCATATTTTCACTCAATTCACCCTTCTCATGCTCCAAACTGAAACTTAAGGACACTACTATGCGTGAAACATAAAATACAATTTTTCATTTAAGATTTATAATTTGAGGATGAGTTTTTAATTTGAAAACATGATATGTGTATATTTATGGATTAAAATATCTCGTATAAGGTCCATGTGGCATCATGAGGGGATGAAAGGATCATGAGGACTGAGTCATGGGGAAATTATTGAAAATTATGTAAGGCTTTGAGGGACAAAAGGAAAATAAATTTAGGTCTCAAAATGAATCAAATAGGACCCTCATGAATGTTATATCTCTCATTACTTTGGTGAATTAATCAAAAAACATTGAACAAACCTTGTATTTAGGTACATCACATAACCCATTTCAAAGGATAAAGCTTGACAAGGTGAGTATGGATACTTAGGAGACTATTGGGTATATTATACATTGGAAACATACACTTATTAACTCTTTGTAATTTACACACTCACATCAGGACTTATACAAAGTAAATAAAGGCCTACATGACCTAATAATGTGAATATAACTCTTTTAGACATATCACTCATTAAATGTCATGCTCAAATATGTCTCTAAATGACCATAGAAACTATGACATCAACTAGTGATTGTTAGACATTGTTAAAGAAATAAAAAATATAGGGATATAAATAACTTCACCATATCTAATATATGTCTCATAAGGACACTAGGAAGATGATTTTAATGTACCATGACTTGATATTTCAAAAAATGTACCCATCCTTATATCAAGTGCCTAAGGTGTCTTGTTAGCTAAAATAGACAATAATTTGGCAACTTCCTATGGTTTTTGGTTTATCTAAACATTGATAACAACTACCTTGATACATACATTGGTCCTATCAATATTTCAAGAAACAAAAGTGTAATCTAAAATCACAAACATGATTTTAGCATGCTTTTTAGCCCATGACAATACTAATAATTACCTCTAACACATAAAATAAGGAAATAAAAGATAACCAAAACCTATGCCAAAGAACTTATGAAAATTTAAAACAAATTATATTTATTCAAATAAAATTTCCATCAGCACTTATAGATAAGAATACACCTAAATACTATGTACCAATGGTAAAAATATACCTCAATAACAATGCTTAAGGAACATCCCATTAACTAGGATGGGTAGCTCTTCACCATTTAACATAGAGAGTTGAAAAGTATTATTTTAGTTGCAACAATAAATCATGTATGCCCCACTCCACATATATTTAAACTTAGTATGATTTCCATGCTTGATTATCTCCTCATCCCACTTGATAATAAGGTACCCCTCTCATAAAATTCCCAATGCTACTCTTTTATCAATAGATATTTTCATTTGAGCTTGGTGAAGCTCCATTGAATGCATTTCTTGGTCTTTAGTCTCTTGTAAATCCATAAATTCTAAAAATATGACTGCCATGGAATCTTCTTCCATCATTTCCAATCAGTATGTGAGTTTTATGGCTAGTAGTTTAGGTGATATTAGTAGCCTTGCCTCCATACCATACACAATCATGTAAGGGGAGTTACCTACACTACTTTTAGGATTTATTATGTCTTTCCATAAGGTTTCATTCAAGTTTTTATTCTATGATATTTGGTTCTCTTCCATTATCCTCTCGATAATTATGATTAGGTTCTTGTTAATGGATTCTACCAATCCATTCCTCTGGGGGTAGTAGTTTGAATATGTATTCAATTGAATACCATGATTGAATACACAATAAATTATCCTAGTCCCAAGGAAGGCCATTTTTAAATCATAAATGATTGTGTAAGGGACTCCAAACCTAGTGTGTTTTCCCCCTTAGAAATCCAATATTGACATTGATTACATTTTCTTCCTTAAGATCTGCTACTTTTGCCAACCGTATAATGCAATTATTGGATATTAAGACCCTTTTATGCCATACACTTGAAAGTGGATTGTTCATATTTATGAAGTCTAATCCCCATTGCATGAAGGATTGTTCTACCTGTATGGGATGGAGAGGGAAGGATATAAATTTATGTTTTCTTATGAATAAGACAACTCTTACACTTATTCACCCATGCATATGGATCCCTAAATATGTTTAGAAAAAAATATATTTCCCTCATTATCTTAAAGGCTAAGGTTCTTGGAGAATTTTTTTGACTTTATATCTAATCTAGGAACTCTTCCAAAAACTTATCAATCTAATTTGTTTTAATGTACCTCGAAATCACACCATTGACATCCTTTATAAAAAAATTACATCCACTAAGATATAAGGAATATATTTTAATCTAAAATACTTTATTTTAGATTTTGTTAGACCTTGGGTCATTCACCAATTTAGAGGAATATGATCATTTCTTTAGCTTACATCTTAGAGAGTGTATATACAGTTGGTTGTTGGTCTTATTAAGGCAATAAGATAGACTTATTATCATATTTAAAATGTGAATTTAGATTCTCACACAAGTGTTTCCCTCTCACCAAATTTTAGACTTTAATATCCATGTCATACTCCATCACTCTGATAATCTAGCTTGCCCTTTTTAAATTTGAGTCCATGCTCAAAAGGAATATTTAAAAACTTAGGTGAGACATCACTAGGTATACCTTGATTTTAGATACCAATTGCCTAATATTTTTGAGACTTCTTATTACAACAAGTAAATGGTTTTAAAAATAATTATATCTCACCTCATAGTCCTCCAAACTTTGGCTAAATAAGGTTATTGGCTAATCAAACCCTTCATCATTGTGCTACACCAACATGGCCAAGGTAATGTCTACACCTCTAGAGGCATATATAATAATGTGTCTATTAAAATAAGTGTTTTAAAGTGTATAATCTTGGGATATGGATTGTTTCATTACCTCAAAGGTACCCATTACTTCCGTAGTCTAGCCAAAATCCATATTATTATTTGAAATGGAGGTTAGTGGAATCAAAAGGTTGTCAAAATCATTTATGAATCTTATAACAAAGTTAATTCTTCCACAAAAAAATCAGCCCCATCTTATGACTAGGAAATGACAATTATAGAATAACACTTACCCTCTCAGGATCAATTGCAATACCTCTTTTGGAGATAATATGTCCTAGGAGCTTACCTTTATGCATTGAAAATATACATTTCCTGGGATTAACTGAGACCCCAAAATGCATACATCTCTCATATACTTTATTAAGATGAAAAAAATGATCATTATCACCTTTATAAAATTTTGTGATATAATCAATATACATAAGCACAATGTCATTGATTATCCCTTGAAATTCCATATCCATAACTATCTGAAAGGTTTCTATAGCATTATATAGTATAAAATATAGCTCCATATAGGCATATGTTCCCCATTTTATAGGTAATGCTATATTAAATTAATCTTATTCTTTGACTAATATTTTATTGTAGCTATAATAAGCATGAATAAGAGAGGAGCATTCTGAACCTACCACTATTTGAAAATTTTTCTCAATGAAAGGAAATGGGTAGTGATCCTTTAATGAAGATCTATTTAGATCTCTAAAATAAACACACAACCTTATTTATCCATTATTACTCTTCATAGGGATAAAATTATAACCCATGATGAATGTTTGATTAGGGAGATGATCCTAGCCTCAATTAGCTTAGTCAATACCTTCTTCATGAGAGGCTTTATCTTTGGGTTTATAGACCTCTTTTTTATCTAACTAGTTTGGCATTAAAATTTAGCTCTGTATTATGTTGTTCTAAACTAGGATCAAATCCAATAACATCACTTTAATCCCATGGAAAAATGTCTTCAAATTCTTTTTAAACTTCAATAAATACATGATTTTCTTCCTAAGTACATACCTTTCCAAGTAGGAAAAGTTTGTCCTTGAATATGGTGACTCCCTCATAGTATTTCTGCTTGATTTTCATGTTCCCTTTTTATTTTATGATCTAGTTATAGGAATTGAATATGATTAAAAGGGTGATCAACCCTTTTGTAATATTCTCTAACAATAATTAGATGACCTAGCCTTCATATTGCTATTATAGTTTGGTTTGATTCCTTGTAAAGAATTTAATTTTTTCTTGCAAGAAAAGGGATGTTTTTTATCATTATCAAACACCTGCCAATTGGTGGTGTTATCGAGTACAACAACCCTCATAATCACCTTAATAGGTTGATGTATTATGTCCTTATTTATGTCATAAAAATGTCAAATTATGTTCCAATATCAGCCTACCTATCAGCATGTTTGTTCTCCATTCTTGGGACTAATTTCACATTGAAAGCTTAAAAATCCTATATAATATACAAAACCTTATACTTATAAGACTTAAATAAGTTATTCTTGCCTATATTATTCCCTCTTACCTGATTTATAATCATTTGACTATCTCTAAAGACTTGAATATGTCTTATTCCTCTCTTTCTATCCCATTAGAGACCATGTATGAGGTCTTCATATTCAATTGAGTTGATTTTACAATTGAAATAAAACCTAAGAGTAACATAATAATTTTATTTCATGGGGGAAACCACCTACCCCTGATCTATTCTTACTCTTGGATCCATCAACAAACATTTTCCACATTATTTTAACATGTTCACTAGGCTCAACTAGGTTTGGAATGATAACACCTTCTTCATAAAAGCAATAAGTTAGAAGACCATTCTATGTAACTAGCTTCTAGGGGTCAAACTCATGGTATTAAATACCTCATTCATTAACATAAAGATCATGAAAACCTTAAAGGAGTGTGTTGATGATGGAAATTGTATTATTAATGAATCAACCCTTTCACCTATTGTGAAGGTCAAGTTAGAATTGTACTAGTCTAATTGTGGAGTTCTAAAGGTTTGTATATGATCCTAAAGATGAGAAGGGTTTTTTAATAAGTTTTGGAAGTTATCAAATGCAACTTATTCCATTATAATAATCAAACATCAATTTTGTCAAATCATGAATCAGTTATGATAAGAATTTCTATTATATTTTGTCTAACAGAGAAAACTTGAGTTAGATAGTCTCCTGAAGAATAGAAATCTTATTCAATAAATTTTCATATATTCAATAATATCTTGCTTCTTTCTATAATTTTCTCCAAGTTTTATTCTAAAGAAAAATATAAGTAGAAATAAATAGATTAATGATAAGAGAACATATTCAATCATGTAAACCAGAGAGTGAGACAACAAATAATTAACCAACAAACAAAGAAAAAAGAAAAATAAATAAGCCTTAATAAAAGGAAAAATAAACTAATAAAGTAAATAAATTCCAACTAAGCAATATATTCTAATCAAGAAAAAAACTCAAGACAATATAAAAAATAAAAGAGAAATATAAAACAAAAAAAAGTAAAATAAGCTAAAATAGAAATAAATCTAATAATTATGAAGCAACTGTTAAACTAAATCTAGAATAAATTAAAAGGCTATTAATATAAAAATTTGAATATATTTTTTAAATCTATTAAGATTAGGACTGAAAAAATATTAAATAGATACTAAGTTATGAAAAAAATTCAAATGTCTAACTTAAAGAAAATAGAAGATATGATTAATTTAAAACTAAACAAATTAAGAACTAATAGAAGTTTAAGATAAAACACTAAAGATCTAGAATTCTATAAAATATCTAAAAGAAGATTAATTAAAAAAAGAACTATAGTAGATGAAACAAAAAGAAAAGACTAGGATGAGACTAAGAACTAATAAATAGGAATAAACTTAACTAAAACTAAAAGTTAAGAAAGTAACTAGAAATAAAAATAAAATCATATTTATAAGAAAATTAAGATTAAATTATATTAAATTTATAGTTAAATAGATTACAATAAATCGTGTGAGTCTCAAAGGAGAGTCATCTTAGCATAAAAGGATAACTTTATTGAGAAAACCAACATTATTCCTTCACAAAAAATTGAAAGACAACTTTGCAATCAAAATATATAAATGACGTGTCATAAAATAGTGAAATGATCATCATTATTTAAGTTGAATACTTGGAATCTATGCATAAGACTACAAATACCAATCATCAAAAGATTTTAAACTTAACAATCTTTAGATAATTAGTATTAAATGATAAATAAAGATGTATATACCTATGTTGCATAATCAATTACTCAAATATCAAGTAAAGTACCTTTGGTTATATCTACAGAAGTTGTACTGTCTCAAAGGATTCACATAGAAAGAAGAAAGATGAATGATTGAATTCAAAAAATGCCTAAGTCCTCTATACCTATTGTTCTTATGTCTTCAAATGAATCCTTGATTTCTTCTTATACTTCAAACTTAGTTGAAAATAAGTAATAACTAACTTTAGTTAGTTATTAGTTTATGTTAACTAATTAACTTTAATAAAGTTAAATAATTATAACAATTATTAGCTAAGGACATTTTTAAATAATACTTTAAAAGTCTTAATTGATCAATTTTATTGAATATAGACCAAAGATACTGATATTAATGGATGGAGACCTTTATGAATAATAATATAATAGAATGCATACTCTAATCATAAACTAAATAACTCAAATATTAATAAAACCTATTTATTTTAATCCATAATGTATATCAAATATACTAAGCATATATATTATCTCAAATCCAAAAATTGCTACATTTTCCAAATTTTATCAAAATATATCAAAGTCTAAAAGTAAAGTATCAAACTAAAATACTAAGTTATGTAATGAAAAGTTCAACATAAAAAAAAATTACATCCCTTAGATGACCAATAATCATATAAATTAGACAACACCTCAATTACATGTTTGTCTTGTCTATAAAGATAAACATTATTTTCCATCTCTATAGTAGGAAATGACATAAATCTTGTTCCTAAATCAATTATGATGTCATCATTCTACAATTTAACTATTTTTTTTAAGTACAAGATATATATTTTACTTAATCAAATCACTTTTGCTCTAACCACTTAATCATACATCCAAGATATGTAATAAAATTGAAAGCAATAACATGCTTCACATGAGAGAGAGAGAGAGAGAGTACATTTTAAATGGAAACCCAAAGTGGGGAAAACCATAGAGAACAATCTCAAGTATATAAATGAGCACCAAATCAAGTTAAAATGAATGCAAGAACCAACTTGTAGGAGCATTAACCCCTTTGTTGAGCACCAACATAACAATGATTTGTGAGCACCCACCCACAGGAGAACCAACCCCTCTTGTTTATAAAAACACCAACTATCTCTCAATGTTGATTTATCAACAAATGATAACAAACTACTATATCTCTTCTCTTTTATCTTCTCTTCTTAGCTAGATAAAATCATTAACTTCTATATATCTAAACAGCCTCCCAAGCCTCCTTTTATATCTTTCCAAATGACCTTTGGCATTCACCCTTGAATGACCCTTTGAATTCTTTCTTTGTCTTTACCTGGTGACTCTTTAAATTCCTCAAGGTGACCCTTCATGGGAAAATTCATACTTTCCCTCTTTTGTCTTTAGTGATGACTCTTTGTATTCCTCAAGGTAACCCTTCATGGAGAAATGTGTCCTTTTCATCTTTTGTCTTTAGCGATGAATCTTCAACTTCTTCATGGACCCTCTTTTGTCTTTAGACAACCAAAAATATATTTTTTAATATTTAATTAATATTAACATACTTATAGCTAATATGTAAACATTAAAAATACCTTTCAACATTAAATGCTAATTTGACATCAATGACAATATTTCCAACAATCTGCCACTTTGTCCTTGATGGGAACCTAAAACTATAACCAGTTATAAAAACTTATACTACACATGCCAACCTAAAACTGAGACCTGTAAACTAAACCAACTAAAAATATATAGTAACTCCCCCTTAATTTATCATCCTATTTCTTGAACTTGTTTCTATACTTATTCTCTATACTTATTTCTATACCTATTTCTGCACTTATTTCATATACCTATTTCTTGTAGCTTAAAATTGTCTCCCCGTCAATTGATATACAAATTAATCTGTCAACTCACCTTCTTGTCATGTATCATAAGCAAGACCCAACATCATCCACCATGCTTTAATTTTTCTTAAAAATGTCTCCTTGAAGCCTAAAATAGACACCCCACATAAAGGGTCGTAGAAAAAAATCTCAAGAGATTCCCACATCTCCCCTATTGCTTCTTTGATCTTTTTGTGTCTTTCTCTTAGAATCCATTTAAGCATTCCTCACTTATTTGACTTACTAACATCAACATTCATTGTTTTTTTCATCATTTCAACTCTTGTAACTACCTTATCTTGACAAGGCTCATGCTTATATGTAACAAGAGATTCTTCACAATCCTTCCTATCTAATTCTTTATCCACTATCAAAAGTAATTTATTCTCACTCTTAAACTCAACCTAATCAACTTTTACTTAGGTCTCCAAACTTGAATTTGGCTCTTCTCATACATTCTATGGGCTCTATATCCTTTGACATACCTTCAAGATCTTTACTCTATTTGGGTATAACTTATCAATATGGCCAACCTTATGACAAGAAAATCAAACAAAATTTATCATACCTTTTTATTGAATGTGAATGAGATCTCTCTTTGAATGATTTCTTCTCCTCATACAATATCTTTCCCTCTAACCAACATGATGACAAATAAAATAGTGGCCATGAAAAATATTTGAAAACCTGAAAGCATTGGGCTGCCTGATTAGCTTCTTCAATTTGGCTTTAAAACATGCATCCTTCTTACCTGGGACTAATATTTCATGATCTTTCTCAACCTAGATTAAGAGCCTCTCATGCTTATCCTTAAAATAACCTAACTCAACCTTCAACTGATTACACTCTTCTTCTCTTGGTTTCAAACTTGAATTTGTAACCTCTAGTTAATTCTTAATATCCTAAATAAACATATTATTTTCTTTTGCTTCTATAGCAAACTAAGAATCCAAGATACACATCTATTCCTTAAGATCCTCAACCATAGATTTTAACTCTTGATT